>JAODPA010083123.1:0-25803 GCA_025585075.1 Nepenthes mirabilis | reverse complement strand
AAATTAAAATATGAAAAATAAGTTTCTCATGTGTACGAGAAGCCCCGTCAATCCATTCCTCCACTGGATCCTCTCTGCATTTCCTCAGTCTACTGACTCCGTAATTTTCGACACTTCGTCTCGTTTGCATTTCAATAATCACCTCAAATCGCTGCCCTCTCTGCTGTCGGTTTCTTTCAGAGAGATTCCACGCGAAGAAGAGAGAGAAAGAGGAGCAGAAAAGAGGGGGACCTTGGCTTCCGTTGTCGCAAAGTGAGGGCGTCTTATTTTGCCACTTGTTCTGCGATTACCTCCTCTCGCTAGCTGCTTCCGGCGTCCTCGCAATCGAAAGGTATGCTTCGATCTACTTTAGCTGTTTTCAGTTTTTAATCCGCTTTTCATGAATCTCGAATTACTGCAACTGTTTCTTTCCAATTTTCATTTCCGATTTCAAATTTTTAGATGTGCAAATTGTCCGGGGAACGGATATAGTGTGCAAGGGTTTAGTGCGCAACAGGGAAAATATAGAGCATGCGAGAAGGAATTTTGTTGTACGAACCTTGGCTGAAACAATTGACGTCATGAAACTATTAAGAGATGCTTGATATTAGTTTTAAGGCCATCTGTTGTATTGGTATCATCAGGTCTTTTCTGGTAACTGGTATAATCATGTGTTTTTGTCAGATTCCTTCTTCCATGAATTGCTTAATAGTGAAGGTGGCGTTGGTTGTGGATTTAGTGAAAAAAAAACTTCTCTCTTTAAAAGACACTCATCTTGGAATGTGGTGTGGCCTTGCGTTGCTCTGCATATTTTTTGATTTTTTTACGGTGGTAAATTTTGTACTAGAAAAATCTTACACTGCTGTGAGGATAAATTTTGAAATGTTGGAGTACATTTCATGCCTGCAAACAATTTTTCACTCTGTGCCTCATTGTCTTAGCGTGACTTGGTGCTTGGTATATGTTGTTTCACCATAAATCAGCAAAATAGTTGTCTTATTCTATCATGGTGAATATATTGGGAGTCTATTCTTTTTTGCTCCTAATGATGCTTGGCTTCATATTTTTTGAGGCAGCTTGGTGTTAATAGAAAGCCCAAGTGCTGGCACAAGGAATTCAGATGGGTTTTCAAATCTATAAAAGGGAGTCTGGTGCTATATGGTGTCTATGCAGCTTTTGTTGCTACAAGATATAATGTTTGGGAGGATAGACCCTTGAGGATCTTTATGCACAATGCTCTGTAGCAAAGGTGTGTAAAGCCCATAATTTAAATCTTGGTGTATGTGGTGTGTGGCCGTAGTGTAATGATAACTGTGAACATTGTAGCCCTATTTAAATTTATGGTAAAGTCAAACAAAAACTGTTGTAATCAAGGTGAAAGGACCGTGGATTAGATCTATGATTAGATATTTAAGAAATCAACAACTACAAACCCTTTGCTCACATTAGTTTACTCATCCTAATTCTTCATTCTTTTGAGTACAAAGATGGTTAGGACCATCAACGGGTTTGCGTAAGGTACATTTGCACTTTGGTCCCTAGGGAAGGCTTGGAATGCTTGTAATGATGAGTTCTGGGCATGAATGAACAGTGGCCACTCACTTAGCAAGGGAAAAGACGAAGGAATTGAATGTAATGGGAAACTCAACATCTTTGGTGGTATTTTTCCATTCAAAATTTCCAAGTGTTCTCATGTTTAGTTTTCCCGCTCTATATCTCTGTATATATATATCTCTAATCAGTGAAAAAAGTTGAAACTTGCTAGTTATGGGCTCAATACATATGCATGAAACATGGAACAGATTTGTGAGTTGCAAGGCATGATCCATATATTCATGCTTTTCAGACATGGCTAACATGACTAAATGGGCAATTTTGAATAGAACTCCACGCTGTCAATCTTTAATGGATTTAGTGCGGAATTTTGCGTAAATAAGGTAGATTGAATCTCCATTAATGCTTCATGCCAAATCAGAAAACCAAACGAACAGTTTTTAAGCAAATTGCTGGTGCAGAGAGAGGATGGAGATGGAAACGATTTCAGGATAAAATCATAGATGCTTCCTGTCCTGAGTGGCAGCAATTGTAGTGCTGAATGGTAATCTTATTGTGAATCAACTGATTTTGAAACCTGTTGAATTTTAAAATCCCTACTTAACCGGTATATGGCCTAGTTGATTGGGATTGAAGATATGATGGGGATGGTAACGAGAAAAATGTATTGAGCTGAGTTCTGCAGTGTGCACAAGCCATGTGCTTTCATGGCCTGTGCTTTACAATATAGTTCTCACAAATAATTTGTTTTCTCAAAAGGGTTTTATTGTGGATGCTAAGTTGCATTTTACTAGGGGTGGGAGGTTGAAGGCATCATCTGTCTTCTGTAAGATTGAACTCTAGTTGCAAGGATCTGGAACCGTCTCATTAGACTGACCAAAGATGGGCTTTCTTTGCCTCCGCTCTAAAAAAAGTGGATTTGGTGTACTAATGTTAATTTTATTTATGGTGGTGACAACTTGATCTATTGGTGGAATTTTTTTTGACCTTATTCTCTATTAGATGTGGAAATAAATAATCCTGATGTGCTTAAAAGAAGAACAATTATCCACTTATTTTTTCTGGTTTATTGAATATATGAATTGATATTATTACATTCCAATTCATTCTCAGTACCTCCCAAGGAAAATCTTGAACTGGATCCCAAATTGACGAGTTGGCGTGACACCGAAGGAGGCTGAATGCGAAAAGGCACAAGTAGAAAGAAATTTTTGGGGTTGGTTTGGAGACGCTTAAACTGAATACGAATATGCTGTCTAAAATGCTTGGTTGGATGTAATAGGTAGAGAAGTATTCCAATGAGTATTTATTTCATGAGAATATTTATTCTCATTTAGTTAGAAAAACATTCTTTCCCTAGTAGTGTTATTAACAATTAAGTGAGAATAAATAATACCAAGGGGAATGCAGTATTATTTATTCCTGGAGTGGGGAATAAAGATTCTTACCTGGCCATCGCTAGAAATTGTCGACCATTAATAGTCAATGCTAGCTACCACTAGAAACTGTAGGCCACTGTTGCTGCCAGAATAGTTATGGTTACCTTATTTCCGACAAAATAGTTATTTTCAACGTCAATCAATCAATATATTATTTATTCTTACCTTTTCCCATCTAGTACATTTACCATTATCCCATTTTTTATTCCCGCTGCCAAACATATTGCAACAGAGTCCAAGGATTTGTTGGTGTGAGTAGGTTTGGTAGGGTTCTTGGAGATGCTTTGGGATAATGGCTAAGAGACTTCACTCTCAGCACTAGCATTTGTACCTATATTGAAGTTGAGTCATGAGGATGTGTACTCCATTTTGCAAGCATAGAAGGATTAATGAAGAAATCTTAATGCCGACATTATCATCATTGCAAGGAGACCATGTGAATCAAAGATTATTCAGACCTAACACAAAGGAGATATTAAACTTTGTAGGGATGATATGCATGACAAGCTAGCTACGTTGGCATTTCGCAGGGATCAACATTGCAGGAGCATTATTAGAGCTTGGAGCGTTCCACTATATTGTGTTCGGCCACCTAGATGGAGTGGAGCTATTGGGGCTGGGAACATTGTTGTATGTCATTCCCCTGAGGATTTTTCCTTTAGGTTTTGTTTTGTGGTTTCATTCGTTTGTCAGAGGTGAATGTTTTGGAATGCATATGTTTGTTTAGGGTTATCCCGACATCTAAGCTCTCTTGTTTAGTCGATGGCTTGCTATTGGCTAAGATCATTTGAGCTTTGTTTTATATATTATTTCCTCTTTGTTAATGAAATTGAATTGCTTACACAAAAAAACATGGAGGAGATATGCTGGAAGGTTTTTCCCCAAAGTTGGCTCTGAATTTGCCCTTGGCTATTGACATATCTGATGCTTCTCCAGTAGAGGTTGATGTTTTTGTTTTAGTCGATACTTGATTTTTGTGGGGTGTTATTGTCTCACTTAGTTGACATTGAATATGGATCTTTGATCCCTTGGCTGTAATCCAAAAGGTCCTAGGAAGTCTCCCAATGTAAAGATCACTGTTGTCTGATAAAGCAATGACTTGACCTGTTTTCAGAACAAAAATAACAAGGCAGATTTGCATGGTATACAATGACAAAAATGACAATGTAAAGTTTGTCTTCTTGAAATTAGTAGCATTGCAGCGAGGGATGACATAAATCTAAAGTTGCAATTTGAAATTATCTTCATTCGTCTCCCTGCCCAAAGAATAGCCAAAACATTTATATTTTTGCCCATTTTCGTATTGAAGGATTAGGTCATCCACACCATTAGTAGAGTTCGTAAGACTGCAAAGAGAGGGAAAGAGGAGAAAGCATCATACAATAAGTTATTTACATAAAAGATAAAGTACTAAACTATCGTTATGAGGGAATATTCCACAGCATATCTTTAATTATATTGTCCACTTATTTTCCTTATATTCTAATATCCCCTCAAGTTGGAGTATCAATATTGATCATGTCCAACTTGTTACTAATATACTTAAATGAATATTGGATAGACTAGGTGAAAATATTAGCTAATGGTTCTCTAGTTCTAACATGTTTAATTTGAATAAAACATTTTTTAAGTTTCTTATGAATAAAGTGACGGTCTATCTCTATATGTTTTGTGTATTTATGAAATGCTAGATTTGATGCAATGTGTATCATTACTTGATTATTGCACCTTAACTTAGATGGTCAAATGCTCTTGCATTCGATTGAGTCTAGTAAATTTTGAATCTACATTCTTCAGATGTTAGATGTGTCAATGCACAGTAATTTGATTCAACCTTGACCCTACAATTGCATTATGTCTCTTACTTTTCTAAGACACTATATTTCATCCATTGAATACACCATAGCTTATTGTAGACTTTTGATGGTGACCTAGCCCAATAAGCATTAGACATGAATGAAAAAATCACTATCGGTATTAGTATTGGTTGAAGTCATATTAGTATTAGACATATTAAAAAATACGTATTAGTATTTGATATATAAGATAGAAAAATTTTTTTTGAAAAATGTAAGCTAATAGGGCCGCATTAGCTAATGTGAAAATGTATTGTGATATTATTGTGGTGTAGAGAAATATCGGTATTGAGAGACCCAATATCGATACATATCGACTAATATATATTGTATTGGTCAATTTTTTTTATCCATGGCATCAAAGAATCTATGCACTTGAGTGTGACAATAATTATTATAATGTAAGCCTCGTTCTGTTGTGCCTTTAAGATACCATAGAATATATGGGACTTTCTCTCAATGTGGCACACGCGGAGAGGACACAAATTTACTCACAACACTTGTGAAGAATGCAATGTTTGGTCGAGTTATAGTGAGGTAAAAGCTTACCGACTACTTGTTGATACTACTTTGGTTCAGTGTAAATTGCCTCATCATCTGAAGATAACATTATTACTGGATCCATGAGTGTATTGCACAAAAACATCTTGCATGTCATATCTCAAAGCAAATCGAGGGTGCACTTTTGTTGTGAGATAAATATGCCTCAACAAATATTCTGTAACTTTTATACCAAGAAAATATTGCAAGTTTTCCCAGTCCTTGGTTTGAAATTGATTTTGAAGAAACATTTTGACATTATCAATATTACTGCTGTTGCTATTAGTAATTAAAATATCATCCATATGTACAACTAGTAAAATGCACCTATCATTAGAATGAAGATAGAAAACTGAGCAGTCATTGTTTCAGTAAGTGAGATCAAATTCATGAACTTTATCGAATCTTCTATGGTGACTGTTTTAATCCATGTAATACAACAAATATACTCTGATTTCTCTTGAGCAACAAATCCAAGTGGTTGCTCCAAGCTAATTTCTTCTTGGAGAACCCATGGAGGAAAGCATTTTGTACATTTAGTTGATGTAAGGTCTAATGATGAGTAGCAATGAGAGAGAAAAAGACTCATAAATATGTCAATTTGGCAATATTGGAAAATATTTAGGTATAGTCCACCCATATGTTTGTGTACACTCCTTAGCCATGAGCCAGGCCTTTAACCCTGATAGATAGTCATCCAGATTGACTTTGATTGTATGAACTTATTTACAGCTAATAGGCTTCTTTCCAACTGATAAAGGGACCAAATTCCATCTTTGATTCTGCTTAAGGGCAGACTTTTCCTCCTCCACATCATCTCATTAACCATCCATTTTTGTCCAGTCAGCTCATTCAAAAAATGTTAGACCAATCTCAAAGACAACACAATCAAATTGGTTAAGGAAAAGGAAATCGTAAAGACCAAGTACTCCCGCTCCAAATCCAAAAAGCAGAGACCGAACAATTGTTGAGTTGTCGAGGACATGTTTGAAGGGGAGGTGGGTGCCCTCTAAGTTTACCACCCTACCCACTAATGGATTATGAGAGCAAGCGAATGGGAAGTCAATGGCAAAAGGGAGATTCATTAGCTTGTTATTTAATACGAATTTGTGAAATGACAGAATCTATAAAAATTATTTAACAAGCTCTAGAAGGAATTTATTCGAGAGAGTCTAAAGTGGTCATAGAAGCATATAATGTAGTCAAAACATGAGCATAGGTTTTTAGTAGATGGGATATTTGGCACATTTGTGATGATCGTTTTGCAACTCAATCAGTAGATTGAGTTTAGGAATCAAATTGGAGGAGCCATATGACATGCAGGTAGGAGGGTTGAATCATTAGGGGCCAACTCAAGTATAGTATTATGAGAGGAACCAAAAGCCTGATGGGAACTACGATGTAGGTTTGAGAAAGAAGAGGCAATAGAGGGGGGGGAACACAGACTATGATGAGTCTTTGTAGACACAGATGCTATCATCAGGAATAGATGATGAACTAGAAGAAGAAAAGTCATGGAAAGGAAATAGAGTAGACTCTCAAACATAAAACCTGAAGACACTAGAATTGTCCAAAGGCGGGGAATAAATACATTGAGTGATACATCGATACCCTTTTTGAGTTTGGGTATACCCAAAGAAATACATTTGAGTGATTTGATGTCCAGATTAGTCATTTGAGATTGAATGTCTTGAATATATTATACACACCAAAAAACTCTTGGTAGAATATAGTATTATGGTTTATTAGGGAATAAAGACAATTCGGTATTCCATCCTAAAGTACTACTAAGGGCGTATAATTAATGATATAACAAGCAGTAGTTAGTACATTTTTAGTCCATAATAATATATGAACTTTCATGTGAAAGAGGAGAGCTCGAGCTAATTCTAACAGGTGTTTATTCTTTCTATAACCCTATTCTGTTGGGGTAATCAGGACAAGAGGTTTGATGGAGGATGTTATGCTTGGTCATTAATGTTGTAAATTGAGTAGATATGTACTCGTGGGCATTATTACTTCGTAAAGTCCATATGGAAGAAGAGGATTGATTTTAAAGCTCAACATAGAAGGAACAAAAAATTGAAAATAACTCGAAGTGGCTTTTGAAATATAATCAAGTAATTCGTCAGTAATCATTGATAACGGTAATTAAATAAAGAAAACCCATTTTATAAGGTTTAGGGCATGGACCTCATATATCTGAATGAACGACCTCAAAAGGAATTGAAGCACTTTGATTGACTCTAGGATAATAGAACAAGCAATCGTGTTTAGCTAACTAGCATGACTCATAGAATAGAGCATTCATAGAATGAAGACTAGAACATAATTTCTTTAGACTTAACAGGGAAGTATGACCAACCTAACAATGAAATTTGAGGGGTGAAGGAAAAAAGGTAGAACAAACTATAGAAGATGGTCCTATGTCCAGTACATAGAGACCTCCTAAATTGCAATGATGGCTATCAATGATTTTCCTTGTCATAAGATTCTGAAATTTATAACCAATTGAGAATATACTATACAATAGTGTTTTTGCTAATAAATTTACTGAAAAATAATCAATTAAATGAAAATGATGGCAAATATAACATAGATGAAAGATTAACATCAATTCTCACAACCATCACTGAGGAACTATCAATTAGAGTAACAACTGGAAGAGTAGAGCATGGTATAACAAGACAATACATTTGAGGTCCTAGTAGTATGATGGAAGCACTAAAGTTCATGACCCAAGTCTGGGATATAGTCAAGAGACAAAAAGTGGGGTTACCTTGCTGAACAAGAGTAGTAGTGCTAGAGGTGGCTCGACCAGCCAATGAACATGAATAACCATCTGCAAATAAAATGACCATTTTAGTCGCCGTTGCTTGTATGTAGTCAGAATCTCCCCCAAATTTGCTTGTATCGTATAAATTTCGTCTAGTTGTCATGTAACTTCTAGCATTTATTTTGTGTGTGACCAACGCCATCAAAGTAAAACATGTGAGTTTCCCATCTTAGTTACTACTGTTCCTGCCCATTCCTCAGGCATCGCCTCTAATAGTAGGCAAGGTGTGACTCACCAAAGCCATGCAGTTGGCTAAATTGGCAGGCGCTGATGCATTACTATCAACACATAAGATCTTGAAAAATACATCAATTATGGAAGACACCTCAACACTGGCTAAAATTTGGGATCAAGTAGAGTCAAAGTCAGGTTGAAGCCTTGCCAGAAAGGGTAAGATAGCCAATTGCTCACGTTTGTTCACACATTTTGTTAACGTTGGAAGAAATTGACATCAAAACATCGAGCTTTTCATAGAGCTTTAAAGTTCAAAAGTAGTCTGTTATGCTACGATCCATTTGATCAACATGAGAAGACTTAGAGATATCAAATATTCTAGACAATTAGTATTCCCCAAAATAGAGAACAGATAGAAACTCATATAAGCCTTTTGTAGTGTCGATGTGAGTTACTAAAGTGGTTACCCTCTGCTCATTGGAGTTGATTAATTAAGTATAAAGTCGAGCATCATCACAAATCCATATTTTGCCGCAAGTCAGTCAGTCTTTGAAATGGAGGGGGGGAATTAGTGATATGATCCCTCTTATCCATTCCTAGAATAGCAAGGAGGATAATCTTCCTCCCGCATTGATTATTTTGACCCATCAAGATAATGTTAGTCATCCAGGAAGATATGGTAGAAATACCTTTAAGTAATTCCTCTCTGGAGTGAATTTCTAGCCATGACATAAATTAGAAGAAACTCAAGAAATGAATAAAGAGATTAATAGAAAAAAATCTAGCACCCCAAGCAGCCAAACAACTAGAATACCATGTGTCGAGCACAGAGTTTACCATTCTTTCACTTTTTACTAAGGAATACCGTGTGCTCACCACTTAGAGTAGCATACTCCAAGTTTTTAGAGGGTGCGCTCCACTGTGGACAACCCTCAACAGCCAAACAAGAAGAAGAAATTGATGCCATGAATAAGAAACCAGTTTTTCAGTACCCTAAGAAATACCAAGAAGAGAAGAGAACCTAATACCATGAAGAAGAAACTTAATGATTTCACAACAAAGAAACTGGCTCCTTTCACACCAGAGTTTCATGAAGAATGTCACATGGTCGACAATCCATGTCTTTCGCAACCAATGAGGAACAAATCCATAGATAATCATGAGAAAATAATGAAATCTCACCATATATTGCAAGCGATCATGAATTTGACCATCAGGATGAAGAGGCAACCAAGCAAACATACCAAATCTGGCAAAACAAATAGTTAACTGTAAAAGTTAGGGTTCTTGCTGAAGTGAAGTTGGTGTAGATTCGGTGCACTCTTGTTGGAGAATTGAGAACTGCTTGTGGGGCTTTAGTTCGTTGGGGCAAGGTGCACCATTCACCATAAAAAATATTACTGGTGGTGGCAGCAGCTATATTTAGAAAGTAACCTGCTCTAATACCTCATAAGTAGACAAGAGATGAAAAGAAGAGAAAGCCCCACACATATGGTTAGTTTATTCGCACTTATATAGAACTATTTACATACGATATAAAGTATTAAACTACCATTATAAAGGAATATTACACAACATATCTTAAAGTATGTTTCTCTTATATTCTAATAAAAAAGCACGTTGCATCAATGGAGAGACTATTCTATTCTTAATAAATATTTATACAAATAAAAGGAAGCAGAGATAAACAAGATGAGTCATTTGTCTATTTGGCTAGTCAAACATGGGTTAAATGATGATTCGTGATTTTGTAATAGATCTATAGGGTAAGGGATTTTGCATCAACACTAAAGGAAAAAAATTCATGATAACAGTGAAACGATTGAACCAAGTGCCTCCATTTCTGAGGTCATCTTTGCCTCTGTATTATGATGGTTTCATTTCAACAGGAGAGTTTCTTTTTCATCTCTGTGGTGATGAAAAGTCTTAAAATCAATACATAAGAAACCCCTATAATTTGCCCCTCTATAGGCTTTCCTTAGATTCTGAGACCTCTCTCCTTTTGAGTCTAGATGAATATTTTGGACAGCTAAGGTTAATGTGGACTCTTTGGCTCCATCAAATTAAGGTTTGTTACTCTAACATCAATGTTCTATTTCTATATGTCCATGCAATAGTAAGCTCATTTGGCTTTGATTCTCTGATTCCTCTTACCTGTATTTCCTATTTCTCTGTTTCTAAACTGTGGCATGCAATATTGCATGCATGCCATTACTCATTACCTTGCATTGCTTCAAGTATTGGGTTTTACCTTTTTGGTTGGTTTGGAGGGGTGGTTTTGACATGAAGGAATGTAAAGGAGAAGAAATTAATAGGGAAAATTAAATCAGTTGTTTTCCTTTAATTTGTTTTGCTTATCCTATAGAAGAGCAATGATCTTATCTTCCTTTCATTGATTATGTAAGACTGAAAGGAATGTGAACTCCCAAGGCCTTATGTGTTAACAAATTTAACCTTTTCAGGATTTGTGAAGACCCCTGATGTGTTAACAGAAACAAGAAACAGCAGCTACGGAGTCATTGACTGACAAGCTGCTGGTGATAATGGATGAAACCTGGTGCTTATTGCACCATCAATATCTTATCAGTATTCTCAACTTTCAAGGCTCTTTAAGGGAATTTTTGTGGCCTGTCTTCAACTGAAGTAAGTATTTTCAACTCCAGGTAGTGGGAGTAGTGCCATTGTAAATTCTCAATGGAGCACTGTCCTGAGCGGGCTAAACTGGTAGTTTTGCCCTTCTCTGTCTGGAGTATTTTTGTTTTAATGTGTTGTGTTTGCTAATTTGTTTTTAGTTGCAGCTGCTACTACTTTTCAAGGCAATTATGTTCTGGGGACGAAAACTCTGATATTTCTGTCAGCAGATCCATTACTTCGGAGAATCTTATGTGGCAAAGTTAACCATTTTGCTGGCTCATCAGAAAAGCTGGAATAATGTATGTATTTATTGGGGGATAATGACATTGCTATTCAATCTGGAAAAACTGGCTTATAGTTTGTGATGGCTGAGTTTGGACATACCAGTTAAATATAATATATGAATAACTCCATTGATCAAAGATTGTAAAACAAAGTCCATGCACATACCAGTTAAAGTTCTCATAAGATTCCAACAACAGAATATTACTTCTATTGGTTGCAGAATTAAATAATTGAAAATATCTTGAAATTTTCTTGTTCATCACGCACTCTTCTCTAGTAATCACTATCATCTTTGGTATCATGGTTCATGCATCATTTTTTATCAGTAAAATAAACATATTCTGGAAAGCTGTTTTGAAGGGGTACTATATAAAGCTATTTAAAAAACTGGAAGCTGGCCAGCCAAGAACAAGAAGTCTAGAGAATCTGGAACAAAAATAAGAAGAAGAAGAAGAAGAACAAGAAAGGAGAGCGGTTTGTCCTAGAATAAAGAAAACCGCCCCACCTAAGCTGACAAACTGGAAGGCCCCATCCAATAAGATAATCTTACTTCTTTCTGTTGAAATAAATTAGATGATAGCAAGATGAATGAAAAGATAAATATTGGACTTGACATTTTTCAAGAACCATTTCTGTAAGGGAGATGCCAATATATGGGTGAAACCCCATTTTGAAGGCAGTCCAATATGAAAAATAAGTTCCCGAGCAATTCCCAAGAAAGAAAAGACACTTTAGAGGTACACTCCTTCCAAATCACCTTTGACAAGACGAAAACAATGCCCTAATAATGGAGTAAATGAAGCAATTTGGAAAACCCATTTTTATTGTGTGTCCACCTAATACCAGCAGCAAAGAATGTAGCACAAGGAATAAGTGAAAGAAGATAAATTAACTCGAAAAGTTACCAATCAGATAGCCCCAGCCAAACCAGTAAAATAGCCTGGCCTGTTTGCCTTCAAGACATTGAAGATAATCTGCCCCAACATTATTATGATCAGCTAACAAAGATGAGAGTAACCGGAAATTCTTTTTTTGGATAATCCATCATATCCAATGTTGTTTTAACTTTCTGATTCCTATTAAGTATGTTTGTTGTATCACAAGACGCATCATCTTATTAGCCACAAGCATTTGCAAGATAGCGGATCATTATTCTGAGTTCCATTCTTATTTTCCTATCAGTATTTGTCTCGTTCTTCCAAATTTATTTATTTTCCATAGCTGGAAATTCATCTATGCAAATACGTTTATGTTAAACTAGATCCAGAGAAGAAAACAAAATTTTCATACTTCACGTATCTATGAAGTATGGTTACCAGTTTGTCTGGTACACATAATTCATTACATCGAATGTAAACATGTGTCATTTATATAAAAAACTTATATTAAGAACCACAACATTTTGTACACTTTGTACCAAATGTGGAGCATGGTATACAATTGGTTTTTTTCTGGAAAAATATAAATTATAAAGCTATAAATCCTTTTGTTATTTTTCATTTTTGCAACATTATGACTCTTTCTCAAGAAGGTTAATCATTGGCATAGCTGTAAGGTTGCTCTGTCATGATCAGGTGGTTATGAGTCTTGAGTGCTAGAAACAGCCAGTGCTAGATCCCCCCAGAGCCTAGACGTGGGAAAGTGCATGTATTGGTCCACCATTTTATTTTCATTTTGTCTTGATAAGGCAAGAAAGAAGTAGTAAGAATGTTCACACAGAGGGAAGAACCACAACATTTTGTACGGATACAAGTGGTTTTTTATGGAAAAATATAAATTATAAAGCTATAAATCCTTTTGTTGTTTTTCATTCTTGCAACATTGTGACTCTTTCTCAAGGAGGTTAATTATTGGCGTTAGTATGAGGTTGCTCTGTTATGATCAGGAGGTTATGAGTTTTGAGTGATAGAAACAGCCAATATTAGATTACCTCCGTGAGCCTAGATGTGGGAAAGCTCATGTATTGGGCCACCCTCTTATTTTCATTTTGTCTTGATAAGCCAGTAAAGAAGTAGTAAGAATGTTCACACAGAGGGAAGACCACGACAATATAAAAGCAATTGTGGCTTTTTTATCATAGGTGGTAAGGATCTTTGTTATTCACACAAGAATCCATTATGTCTAAGAGAAACACAAAAAAAAAAAAAAAAGGTTAGTTACTTTAGTAGGCTGGTAGCCGAAAATAAATCAGAGAGGAACAGGATGAGTTGATGGATCCAGCAGAATTCTCAGCGGACAACTGGGTTCTTTGTTTTTTTTTTTTTTTAACTAAGGATACAACAAAGCTTGATGTCTGATTTTGTCTTGGAGGGCAAAATGCTTTCTTCTCAGGTTTTTTTTATTGGTCGGTACTGAGTCAGTTGCTCATAAAGTAGATATTTGGAAACTTCAAAAATAGGTATATTTGCTTCCTTTCTTTTGCTGAATTGGATGGAAAGCAAAAGGTGTTTCTTCCATATCTTTTATGCTTATATACACCAAACATGGAAAATGCTTTCCTTCCTTTTCCTTGTTGCTTCTCTCAATTCCTTCAAATCAAATTGCGCATGATGTTTTCTGCATTTTCTGGAAGAAATAATTGTGTTTTCATGTTTTCTAAACATTCAAATATAGTACAAGGATGTTTGGGATAAAAAATGATAGAGCCCTTAAAGGGGGGCTCATTTTTATGACTTCTTTTTACTATTATATATCAAATAATATCTGCATATCTAGTTTTTTTTTTTTGTTTTTTCATGCTCTCTTTACCTGCTATAAACATGATACATTTTTCATTGAGTAGGGACTTTTGGAGAAGGCACAAGAGGAAGATTTTTGTTACATTGGGAGTTCTAGGCGGGGGATATATTATGTATAAGTTTTATTCTGCTCACAAACGTCAGTTCCTTGAATTGGAGAAAGAGCTTGTAAAGAAGCAGGAAAATGATGAAAGCATTAAGGCTCAGTTAAGATAAATTGAATGTTGTTGCTTCTTTCTTAATGTCCGTTCAGAATATTGGTCATTTTGTTTTTACATTCTTGCTCTTATTCTTGAACTTGATAGAATGCAACAGCATTTTGAGACCATCCAAAGAATAGCTGACACCACAACATTGCCTCATGCAATGCACTATTTGAGCAGTAGGGTAGCAGAAGAGTTGGACCTTTCAACATTGACAGAGAGGCTGCAGCAAGGGAAGGATCATCCAACTACTTTGACATCTGTAGAGAAACTTGAATTATGGGATAGACTTAAAGTACTAAGTATGTAGCCTTCTCTAAGAACTGTTATCTCTTACATGGTTCTCACTATGGACAATTTGCTTTGTATTTTTTGAGTGAAATGGTTTTTTCATCAGGTTTTACAAGAATGGTGCTGTCACTATGGGCAATGACAATATTAAGCTTATATATTAGGGTACAAGTGAACATATTGGGTAGACACCTGTACATTGATATTGCAAGGGGTTTTGATGGCTCTCACCTGCTTGTAAGAGTTATTTTGCTTTGTTCAGCTGCTTTATTTGGTGTATGAATCTATTGTCTGTAGGTGTTGTTCAATTGCAATTCTCTTTTTGTCTCCATGCGTGTCATGATTCCCATTGGCACACCTTTCTTTTTGCTGTGCATTGTGGCTTATCAGTTTTGTGAGTCACTTTAAATTGAATTTCTAGATCCTTTGTCTAGCTATTTCTATGTTTCATTGAAAGGCACTCTATCCTCCTTTCCTTCTCTGTATCAGACTGACCTCCTCACGTGTGTGTCAAGAGGGTTGAAGAAGCATATAATGTCAGCTCCAAAAATAAGTTATTAAGTAGTCAGCGCTTCGCTTTTCTGCAGCTGATTAGGGCTTCAGTAGTCATCCAACATTTGCACTTGAATGGAATCTAAACCGTGCTGAAAAGCTCGATGGCTATAAATGGGCAAAAACATTTCAGTTTAGAATTCTGCTAGGTTATCTTTTTTGCTGCGTTCTGTTTTCCAGGTCTTATAAAGTGACATCTATCTTATTGTTATGACAATATTGTGTAATTAAGCAGATCTAGACATTTTCCCCTGTTTTGATGTTAGATTTGTGAAGGATAGGAACTATTTGAGGGTAGCTCCACTGAATGTTTGATAGAGCATTTGAGCATAGTGGGTTCTCATTGACACGGTGACATTGCTCTTGCATGCCTTTTGACTTGGAGAATATGATTGCTAGTTCCATCAAACTTATTAAGTTCAGGGATTTGAAACTTTAAGGGAGATCGGTAGGATGACATCCTAATGGAGTCATCTCCATTGGTTCAAGTTCCTCTGCTAGCTCTTTTGCTAGTTCCTATTTTTGCTTGGGAAGCGGCTTGGTTGTGCAATTTGATACCTGATAATTGGCAGAAGAGGGGGTTTTTTCTTTTGCTCACTGCTGTGATCTTTGGAACAAGACTAGTGACATTGTTAGTCTTCTCTTCTTGCACTACAAGGTGTTCAAGGCACCATGTAGTCTTCAGATTGGACCCTTATGGGAATTCAATGGGTTCAAAGTGCAAGAGCTTGCAACTTGGTAGTGGCTCAGAAGAAAAAGGGCTTAAAAACAAGCGTTTTTTCTCTCAGTCCTCTGCCAATCTTCTGGCTCATCTTGGGAGAGGAAATTATATGGTATTCAACGGAAGAGATTTAGAGGGGACTAAATTGCAGTTGAGCCAACCCCAACTTAGTCTTGTCTTGGACTGAACTTTTGTTGTCTTTTACAAAAAGTGCTCTTCAGACTGCCTCAAAGTGGTTTGTATAGGTAGCTCGTTTGCATTATTGCTTTTTGGTGTTCTATTTAAATGCCAGGAATTGTTGGTAAGCAATTTCCTCTTTGGTATATAATTCAGTCAGATTCATATATGAAGGTAGTTTGTATTAGCCTCAATTAAAAAAAAAAAAATTCAGACTTCCTCAATCCAATACATGGCATATAGATTCCGTACTGGTGTGTTATGAATTACGGTGCACAGGAACTGTTTTTGTGCAATTGGCAATCCAGAGTTGTCGGCACCCCTTTTTCCATTTTATGGAATAAATAATACATTAGGGAATCACAATGATTCGTCTTTTTTTCTTCTCTTTTCCTGGAAGTCCATATATAAAATTTTATTTTAAACAGTGTACCTCTCTCCTGCCTGTCAATGAAGAAGACATTAATTTCACAAAGTCATTCCTTTTCTTCCACTTGGAAAGTAATTATATGCATTTTCTCTTTTTTCCCCTTTTGGTAATTGTATATGCATTTGCTTGATAGTGCAGGAAAGATCTTTCTGTGTAATAGAGCACAAAGTAATATGAGCTCAAGTTACTGCTCTAGAAATAATTTCATTGTCTTATTTGTTATGTATAGAAATGCTTAAGTTGATCATTTTACTTGGCTAAGGTAATTTCATATGATTAGTTTTGCTTGGTTGACTGTTCTATTTTGAGTGACACTGTTCTCTCTGACAAATGGCATCTTTCTATTCTAAGTGTCGTGGTTGTCAGTGTAACCATTCGTTTTTTTGTAGATAAAAAGAAATATAACAACAATAACCACAACAATAATAATAATAATAGAGAATAAGTTAAAACAGCTTTGGACGAAGAAGAAACAACGATCTTGCACGGGGAAGGCAACAACAGAGCTGAGTGGCAAAGGGAAGAGTAAAGAGCATAAGAAAATGGAGTGGCATAATAAGGACTGTCTAGTCCATGGGGGCTGCTCCCACCCACCAATAGTCTGCCAAGGCATATGATGAATGTTATTCAAAAAAGCTCAGAGGTCTAAGGCACGTGAAGGAGCACAGAAGGTTCAAGAAAAGGGAACAGATGGCATGAGAGGAACTGTCCAGATGAAAAGCATCTCAGCCATTCAAATAATGCACACATTAGACACATGAGGGAAGTTGACATGGCATATGGGTCATTGCAAATCAGTTCAGATGGGAATCAATTCCAGCAGCCGATCACTATCAGTTTCTTTAACTTTTATTTCCTACAAGAATAATTCTGCAAGTGGGTAGGAAATACATTTAGTATCCTATAAATAGGGAATGAGGGAAAGAGAATAGGAGATGGAAAAACTTATCTGAGTAGTATATTTTGGAGATTTCTCCCTTCTCGAAATGCGTGCTCATATTTTTTTCCTTTGTTCCTATAATTGGAAGGATTAACTCCTGCAGAATTTCCATTGGACATTCTTCAGTCGATAAGGTGATGTAACAGGCAGCTAATATATTATTGATACGTGTGCCATAGTTTTAAATTGTTGCATTACCTACATACCTTAAAGTAATGGCCATGGTGTCCATTGCTGCACATGTCTAAATAGTTTCATGCATTGTAATATTTTTCCTCTTCTTTGCTTCTTTCTCTCTATTTTCTCCTCCTTCCCCCAACCAAGTGATTAGTAATTAAAAAGACTACTTGTAATAGTCTTCTTACCTGGAGGTAATTGTTAATATGTATACAGGAGGATGCTAATCCCATCAACCATGAGGACGAACAGAATTTCTTGGGAAGCTCAGATTTCTTAGCCAGTTCTGGCTTGCCATCTTTAATTAATGACATGCAGGCTGCAGCAACAGAATCTCTAAGAAGGTGAATTTTATTATTCTCTAATACTCTAAGCAATATTAGCAATAATCCTTAGAAGCCGTGGGTGCATCAGAGCAGACTCCTAAATAAGTTGGGACAGTCAGATGTAGAAAATGTTTAAAGCCCAAGATTTGCATACAGTAGAATGGCACAGAATAGCTTCTTTTAGGAGATTTATATTTTACAATTGACTCATGCACTGCATTTGTTTTAAATTTTATTAAGGAAATCTGTAGAACAAAATTGTGGGAATCTCTGAGAAGTAAAATAGTGGAAACATGTTAAATGTGCTATTTGCTTGCTTTAGCAAAAAATTGAGGAAATCCAAATTTTTTCAACTTGACCCACAATATATGTTAGATAATTTACTTAGTTATACATTATTTTTCTGTCCTAATAACCAAATCTAACAGAATTTTACATTTAATTTTTTTAATATTTTCACAAGTTTTACACTATAACATATTGGAACAGAATTGTAACATTAAATTATGTTGAAGTTATTGTATAGTTGTTGACTTTTTGGGCACTATTCTTGTGCAGTAAGCAACTGAGAGATGCATTCAACACCACAATGCTTCAAGAAACTATCATGCAAATACTCAACATTTTCATGAGCATGGGGAGGCCTTATCACTGGGTGGAGTACCTCATACCTGATGATTCTAGGTTGAATTACCCAACTTCATCCTCTGGCAGTGCGAGTGTTGTATCCAGATTTGAACAACTCGTGGCCGAGACAAGAGTCGTATTGTCGAGGTATGAATATTTGCATAGTTAAATTGACTGATAACTAGGTGTAAACCACAGGTTTACGCGCAATGAAAGGTAGTGGTAATGCTTGAGTTTCAAAGTGTTAAGGGCTTTTATTTGGCATTGACATCCAAAATTTGAAGCTGTGATCATGAAAATGTGAGAAGAACATGAACCGCAAGAATGGTTGGCACTCACTGTCGATATCAGTGATTTTAGAGCTGGGGTTTACTTCTAATGTCAACATTATCAAACTGCTTTTAGCTTCTGAGGATGATAACTGAAAATGAATCTGAATCAACACAGATGACATTAGGATGAAAGTGATTCTTATGGATGTCAAATTATTTGTTATAATGGGAGTGAAACCTCAGGTTTTATAGCCACCAGTTCATATTGTTGCTTGGCTGTCGGAGATGCCCAGTACAGAAACACCTAGGAAAGAGACGATTGAGGCAGATTGATATTGATTTTCGAGGAGTGAGGCTGTTTCTAAAGAAGAATGCATGTTACTAGTTTCATTACTGACACTATTTCCGCACCTGCTGATTAGTCAAGGCAGAGAAGTACCCGTACAATCCAGCCGTCCTGACGATTTCGTAACTTTCTCTAAGATTTTCCATCACACACACTTGCACATACTTCATATACGGCATATACTTCATATACTTGCACCTGGGGAGCAGTTGAGCAGTTACTGCATATAGTTTATCATTAGCTTTCTGTTTAATTTCTGTTTCATTTGTTACCGCGTATTCTGTCTGTTTACTTTGTTAATGCACGTGGACGGCTTCCCTGTTCCTGTTTTCCCGTTTACCCCTTTACCCATTTCCCGTATATAGTTTCTGACACTGGTATAATGAAAGCAGAAGATATTTTCCCACTTTCCTTATTCTTGAATCTTCTCTTCTCTTCCTGTTTCCCTTCTCTTCTCCCTGTCTCCTCTGTCTCCCTGCTTCCCTCTGTCTGAACTCCCCCTTCCCTGTCAATTTCTTGTGCTGGTTGTAGTTTGTGGTGGCAGATTGCTGTTATCACAGCCTGACTATTGGAACAATCGCAATATTTTGGTGCTTTCATTGAGACGATGGTAGAGGGAATGACGACTAGATATAGAGCACTCGAAGAGTCCATCGCTAGCATGGCACAAGAGCTAAGGGACATCATAGGTACTGTCCATCAACACGCCGATCGGTTCGATACCATTCCGACCACCACAAAACACTTCCAACAGCCCTTCATTGAGGTCCAACACTCTCTCTCTAAAATGCGACAAACCCTAGCTCGGCTAAAACGATAAAACATGTTTCCTTCAAATCTCCCTTTGCTATCTACACCGACTTCGTTCGCACCCTCACCTACAGTTCTCTCTCATCCATTCACTCAAACACTACCCATAGTCTTAGCTTCACCACCTAAGACATAGGTTCATTTACCCAAGTTGTAAATTCCTTTTTTTACTAGAGAAAATGTCATTGGCTGGTTGTTCTAGATTGAGTGGTTCTTCCTGTACTATGGAACACCGCCGGAACAAAAACTAACTATTGTTGCCTTCTATATGTCTGGAGCGGTCCTTCAATGGTACCAGTAGATGCATGTGACACGCCAGCTATTCACCTCGGAGATTTTCACCAAGGACCTTGAACTCCGCTTCGGTCCCTCTTCCTATATGAATCTTGAAGCCATTCTTTACAAGTTGAGACGGATCACAACCGTCGCTACTTATATGGCCGAGTTCGAATCTATTTCTACACGCACGCCAGGTTTGTCAACCACTAATCTGTTGAGCTGCTTTATCTCAGGCCTCCGGGATGATATCCGGAGGGAGCTCCTACCCTTGAAACCTATGACCCTGCCGGACGCCATTGATATGGCCAAGCTGGTAGAAGAAAAGATGAATGCTAGTCGAATGACTTCTTCCTGGTTGCCCCTTCCCAAACCCTCTGGACATACTGTTACCACAGTGGCTAAAAGCCCTATCCCTGCTCTACCAATAAAATGCTTGACACCTGCTGAAATAGCTTCCCGTAGGAGCCATGGTTTATGCTTTAACTGTGATGAAAAGTTCGCACCAGGACACCGCTGCAAACCCCCACAATTCTTATGCATGATCATGGAGGATGATGGGAGTAATTTTCCAGGAGTCCAAAGCCTAGAGATGGACTCTGTTGAACCGGAGGATACTGACAACCCACTCCTGGAGACTGAATCCTCACTTCCACCACCTGACCAGACTCCTACCATTTCATTACATGCTCTTGAAGGCCACTTTGTGCCTCCTACTTTGCAGCTGCAGGGACAAATATCAGGGCAACCCGTTGTTATCCTTGTCGACAGTGGATCTACTCATAATTTCTTGCAGACCCGTATGGCCAAATATTTCAGACTTCCCATAGAGCCTTCTCATCATCTCATCATCACTGTGGGCAATGGGACTCATTAAAATGTGAAGGGCTGTGTACCAAGGTCCAGATCATAGCGGACAAGGCCAATTTCAATGTTGATTTATATCTGCTTCCGATTTATGGGGCTAACATTGTCTTTGGAGTCCAGTGGCTTGCATCAATTGGCCCCATGCTCTTCGACTACCAGGCCCTATGGATGAGTTTTGATCATACCGGGACTAAGCTCACCCTACAAGGCATGCCATCAACTTCTGTGGCCACTATGACATTGGGCCAATTGAGGAGAAGAGACCCTACTTAATCTGTCGCTTCTTACTTCCAGTTAACCATCCCTCCTGCTCAAGAACCTCCCCTACAAAATCAGCCAATCCCTTCTTGTCCCACCATCCAGCTTCCCTTAAGTGCCCCTCCACAAATTTCTACAACCCTCAACAACATCCTCTCGTCCTATGCCGGTGTTTTTGCCATTCCCTGAGGATTGCCCTTCTATCGTTCCACAAATCACAGAATTTCTTTGAAACCTAATACTTCGCCGGTGAATGCTCGACCATATCGATACCCCCATTTTCAAAAGGCTGAAATGGAGAGGCTAATTCAAGAAATGTTGGATGAAGGTATTATCCACTCGCGTACTAGCCTTTTTCTTCTCTTGTGTTGTTGGTTAAGAAGAAGGACGGAAGCTAGAGGTTCTGCGTCGATTACCGAGCCCTCAACGCACTTACAATTAGAGATCGCTTCCCCATTCCTACTGTGGGCGAATTATTTGATGAACTGCATGGTGCTCGTGTGTTTTCCAAGCTAGATTTGTGCGCCGGGTATCATCAACTGGGAGTACATGCTGCGGATGTTCATAAAATAGCTTTCCGGACACATGAAGGCCATTATGAGTTCTTGGTAATGCCCTTTGGCCTTTCTAATGCACCTTCCACATTTCAGTTCATAATGAACTCTATTTTTCACCCTATCCTTCGGAAATTTGTGCTGGTGTTCTTTGATGATATACTGGTTTACAATCCCTCCTGGGAGCTGCACTGTCAACACCTTTCGCACACGCTACAGATTTTACGGGAACATTCTACGCCAAACAGTCTAAATGCGAGTTTGGGCAAACTTCAATGGCATATCTGGGCCACATTATTTCAAAAGTAGGGATCGCCGTAGATCCCACTAAAATTGAAGCCGTGCAAAAGTGGCTTGCCCCAACCAACATCAAACAGTTAAGGGGATTTCTAGGATTAGCTGGATACTACCAGCGGTTTGTAGCTCACTATGCTCAAATTGCAGCACCCTCACCCAACTCTTGTGGAAGGGTGCCTTCATATGTTCCAAGGAGGCCGCAGGGGTTTTTTAGGCCCTCAAAACTGCTCTAATTGGCACACTAGTGTTGGCACTGCCAGATTTTGCCCAACCATTTGTTGTCCAGACTGATGCGTCGGGAGAGGGTATCGGAGTTGTCTTAATGCAAGTCGGACATCCTATTGCTTTTTTCAGCCGGCAACTCTGTCCCAGACTGTAAACGGCCTCCACCTACATCAGGGAACTCTGTGCCATTTTAGAGGCTGTTAAAAAATGACGACAACATCTTTTGGGCACGAAATTTACCATCCTAACTGATCATCAGCCCCTCAAAGCCCTGTTAAAACACACGATCCACACTCCTGAGTAATAAAAATGGATCACCAAATTATTGGGTTACGACTTTGAAATTGACTGCAAACCGGGCAAGGTGAACGGACCGGCTGATGCCCTGTCACAGCTCCCTACTGCTTCCTTCCAGGCAATGGGTTCAGTCTCCAAACCGGTGATGGCCCTTCTTGGGGCCCTCCGTAGTTTTTATAGAAAGCACAACCCTTCCGCTGAACTGATCGTATCCATTCAGAATCAACCCAAGGACTTTGAACATTATACCGTGCGGGACGGGCTAGTCTTTTACAAAAACAGAATACTGGTGCCCACTGATTTTGCTTTGCCAGAATTAATTTTGCATGAATTCCATGATTCACCCATCGAGGGATATGCAGGGGTTCAACGGACTTACGCTCGGATTGCCACAAATTTTTATTGGCCTCACATGCGCAAGGATGTTCGTGATTACATCCATTGGTGTTCCATTTGTCAACAAGTGAAACCTCTCGACATCACTCCTTAAAGAGTGTTGCAGGCCCTACCGATACCCAGAAAAATCTGGGATTTTCTTTCCATGGATTTTATTACACATTTGCTTGTATCCGGAGGGAAGACCGTTATATTTGTAGTGGTTGATCGGTTATCAAAGCACGCCCACTTTTCGGCTCTCAACACTCACTTTAGTGCTGAAGAATTGGTGGATGTGTTCATTAAGGAGGTCTGCCGGTTGCATGGCTTGCCAACCGAAATCATCTTTGATCTGGACCCTCTTTTCATGGGCAAATTCTGGAAAGAGTTATTCAAACTGTAGGGTACTGTACTGTCCCATAGCAGTTCCTATCACTCACAAACCGACGGGCTAACTAAAGTGGTCAAGAGATGCTTAGAGGATTATTTACGGTGCTTTGCAACTGAAAACCCAACTACTTGGGTACGATTTTTGTCTTGGACTGAGTGGAGCTATAATACTGCTTGGCACTCATCCATCAAGATGAGCCCGTTTGTGGCCGTATACGGCAGCTCTCCCCCTGCTCTGGCTGATTATATCCAGGGCACTTCATCCATCGCCGCGGTCGATGATCTGCTTACAGCTTGAACCGGCTTACTGGAACAACTCAAAACTAATCTCCAGTGCGCCTAGCTCTGCATGAAGAATCAAGCTGATGCCCATCGGACTAATAAAGAGTTCCAAGCGGGTGATTGGGTCTTTGTCAAACTCCAACCCTATCGGCAAGCCACAGAGGCACAACGGCAATCAAATGTGCTCATCAAGCGCTATTATGGACCCTTTCAGATCACGGAATGTATTAGGCCAGTTATACACCGGTTACACCTTCCGGAATATTCCCGCATTCACAATGTTTTTTACGTCTCTGCTTAAGAAAAGCTACGACGGTCCCTCCAGTCAACCGGGAACTCGTCCACAGGATGCTTTGGGTTCCCAGCCCATCTTGTTCCTTGCTCAGCTTCTTGGTTTCAGACGCGTTCCCCAGCAAGGAGTCATTGTGCCTCAGTTTTTGGTGCAATGGCAGTTCCAGCCCGCTGAGGATGCCACCTAGGAGCCTGCCACTGACTTCATCCAAGATTTTTCCTCCTTCAACCTTGAGGATAAGATTTTGTTTGATGGGGAAGATAATGTTATCGGTCTCATTACCGACACTATTTTCGCACTTGCTGATTAGTCAAGGCAAAGAAGTACCCACACAATCTAGCCGCTCCGACGATTTCGTGACTTTCTCTAAGATTTTCCATCACACACACTTGCACATACTTCATGTACGGCACATACTTCATATACTTGCACGTGGGGAGCAGTTGAGCAGTTACTGCATATAGTTTATCTTTAGCTTTCCGTTTAATTTCTGTTTCATTTGTTACTGCATATTCCATCCATTTACTTTGTTAATGCACGTGGACGGCTTCCCCTTTCCTGTTTCCATTTTTGTTTTCCCGTTTCCCGTTTACCCCTTTACTCATTTTCCGTATATAGTTTCTAACACTGGTATAATGAGAGCAAAAGATTTTTTTCCCACTTTCTTATTCTTGAATCTACTCTTCTCTTCTTGTTTCCCTTCTCTTCTCCCTGTCTCCTCTGTCTTCCCGCTTACCTCTGGCTAAACTCCCCCTTCCCAGTCAATTTCTTGTGACGATTGTGGTTTGTGGTGGCAGATTGCTGTTATCACAGCACCATCGCAACAATGCAGATGACTAGTTTGTTCAGATACAGAAACTCGAAAATCTTCAGATTCCATTGATGTACTGCTATAGCTTCAGATGCAGCAAAACTTGGGTGTGGCATCGTGCTTACACGTCTCACCCAGTGTCGCAGCTTGTCGACACCTCGACTTGTGATCCTTGACGCATCGTCATGGGTTAGCAAAATGAACCAAAAAGAAGCACTGGGTCATTTTGGTGCTTTTCTTTCCCTTTTTTTTTTGTCAAAATACGGGGTAAAGAAGGGGTAATTAGTTTCTTTTGGTGTAGTGAAATCTACGACACGCTATCAATTTTCAACCTTTGATCATACTTCTTGATAAGTTTCCATATACAGTAAAATGAATTGGTTATGCTCGTACATCGTTCTTCCTCCTTGCAGTCAAACTCTCGGACTACATTTAATCTCTCTCTCTCTCTCTGTGACTCCTGCAGTGCCGAGTTCAGACATGTTGTGGACGTGTCACTGAAGACATTGGCAGATGCTGTGGTGACGCATATCAGCAATGAGCATGGGGGAGGCAAACTATCATCGGGGATGCCATTGGCCAAGCTTTTGCCACGTGTTGCTCAGGTCGGCCCTCTTCTTCTGGACAAACCTGCTGAGAATCGGTTCATCAAGATCATCACGAGTATCCAAGACGTCGAGCTGTTCTTCACCTTCCTCTATGCAAATATCCCGACCTCGTAAGGTTGTCATCCTTCATTTCATTAGCTTACCAAATGGATATTGTAGTTCTAGTTTTCTGGGTTTGCTAGGATTGAAGGATACCAGAATGTGATAGACAGTAGATTGGGGGAAAAAGGAAAAAGAGTATACAATCTGTGGAATGTATATATTTTTTTTCCGGTATAATTTTATTCTATATTTGCTAAGTGTTTGTTAAATAAAGTAAAACTCACATCTATTTTTAGTAATTTTGATATAATTAAGTATATAA
>JAODPA010083112.1:0-17804 GCA_025585075.1 Nepenthes mirabilis | reverse complement strand
TAAATAAATGAGATATCATTTTACCTAAAATAATAAAAAAGTGACTACAAGATATTTACTTAATACCATTATGTTATAATACACTAATTGGGAGGAAAATGCAATGCACTATTAAGCAAAAGTCATTCCAATATAGATTGCAAGCCACAAACAATATTATTTTTGGTAGGAATTTTAGTAATTTTAAAAATGAAATAACATATCTTCTCATGTTTACTGGATCTGATTGGCCACAGATTCGGTTAAAGTTTCTGCATTTGATACCACTTGCCCTTTTATATTACAATGTGGCATTGGCATAAAGTGTTACTGTGCTTTTCCCATTTCTCCATTCAAACACTCAAGCCCAAGTGAAAAAAATAAATTACAGATATACGAGACTCTCTCATGTATATAATCTTATTACTGTCCGATCAATCGATCCAAATTAAATAAGTTTGATTTATAGTCAACTTGAATGAACAGATGTGTATGATTTTATGCATATGTTACAGAAAAGTTATTTCGATCCCATGATATGTTCAAGTAATAACAGAGTAACCTTATATTTACGTCGAGACTGTAATAATAATAGCAGCAATGAGAGAAAAGATTATGCTAGCGGGGCATTTCATAGGCTAAAAGGATAGTTCAATATATGAAATTGAAGTTGTGTCTAGAATTCAAGGAAGAGTTAGACCACTTTAATTTAATTATATACTGTTTTATATTACATTATAAATGAAATAATTTTCATGATTCAAATTCATTAACATCACATCATGTATAGACATCTCAATCGTTACACCCACAATGCCGATTTAAAAATAGTGAAGGCTTTTAACTTTTCCTTATTTATAAATGAATACATTTATACAATTTGGCCTAGAGAATTCACTCATTTGAATCAGAGACCTTGCAGTCTACACTATCTACCAGCTTCATGGGTTGCAATTTGTCAAAGAAATCTAAGAACTCCTCTGCAGGGCTCAAGGATACTGCCATCATTCTTGCATCTCAAACGTCTTGTAAGCCTTCCACCATATCAATAATGAACTTAATTGTTTTTTTTTTTCTGGGAGAATAATAGTCTGAAATTGGAAGCTCTTCTCTGTGAATTTGTCAGTCACTGTGAATGAAGTAGAAGCATTATATATTCTATACAAGAAGTTGAGCAGTTCCATTGTGGACGATGGACTAATTCACAGGGTATATGATGATTTTTCTGCTCTCTTAATTTAGTTTGTGTTCAGTATCCTTCTTTTAATGTGTAAAAGTAAACCTGTAAACAAGCTAAGTGATTTTGAGAAGTATATTATGTTTGATTGGTAGAGAGGAAAACCATAAAAATCAAAATTGAAGAAAGCTATTGAATACTGGGAATATCTCTAATTATATTTTATCCGAGTATGATCATCCAAAACCCTAGAAAGAATTACAGAAATCTGCAAGAACATCTAATAAACCTCCCCTGTCCCACAAATTAAAAAATTAGATTTTTATAGTTCTACATCATGCAAAACCAAATTTAATATATCTCAAAGGTTTATATAGTTTTTTCTGTGCATAATTTTACTCAAACTATTGATCTTTGATATCTAATTTAAGCAATTCATAGTTGTTGAGGTGAGATTTGAAGAAGGATATGCTACTTTTTTAATCGGCATGGATTCTGAATTCTCTCTCAACAGGAAGAACTGCAGCTTGCACTTCTAGGGAGCTGCAGAAGGAATAATCTTTTCGTAGATAGAGTATGTTTCCCTTATATTTTTGAGCTGTCTCAATTGATTCTCTGCTGTATATCACAATTAGAGGAATATCCTGATCAAAATGCGACAAAAAAGGCATTTTAGCCACAAAGCTCCCAAGTTGTAGGCCTGTGAAGGTCATGGATATACACGGTATTAGCACGATATTGTGAAGAGGAGAAGAATCTCTTGATATTCCCCAGAAAAAGAAATGTTTAAAGGATATGTCCGATGGTATAACATCTTATCCATCTATCCACACTAATAAACCTATATAATAATAAATAAACAGATGGAACATCATATCAGGTAAGCTGTTTGGAGGATGTATAAAGAATAACCATTAAAAGAAAAAGGAAATAGAATTCCAATGACAAATTTCAAAGGAATCAGGTACTACAAAGAAAGAGAGATGTTTAAGGGAACACTATAAAATGACGTGCCATCCTATTCATCCATCCCAATTAACAAGATTGAGAAAAAATAGAGGGATAATCCAGAGGGTGTCTTGAAATATTGGAAAGAGGAGAGGGATCTTATAATATTCCCGAGAAAGAGACATTTTTAGGGGACATCATTAGATGATGTGGCATCCTTTCCATCTATGTGTACTAGTAATAATAGATGGATAAATGAGACGAGATGTAAAAATGAATATTTGAAGCATGTCTAATAGAGACAGTATAACATTACAATGTGAGGAAAAAAACATGAATTGGAATTCCAATGACAAATTAACTTGAACTACTAATTTCAGGTGTTCCATTTGTTCGATGTGAAGCAGAACGGAGTGATCGAGTTTGAGGAATTTGTTCAGTCACTCAATATTTTCCACCCCAAGACTCCTCAAGCTTACAAAGTTGCATGTATATTCACATTTCCTTCTTATTCCAATTTTACATCTTCCAAGCACAAATTAACGAACGTTGCAGCTTACTTTCACTTCACAATCACGTTCACTTCTATGATCATATACATATAGTGTCAAATTTTAGGGTGCAGTTTTCCCGTGTATGAGAAATTGCCTGCTTTGGGGTAATAATATAGACACGGCATGAGAAAACCACACAAACACTAGCACTAACATGATATAAAAGGGTTTGATTTTTATTAATAGGTTGTGTCATTAATGGGTTGACACATCTGTAACACAAAATAATTGTGCCGTGTATCTTAACCTCTTAACATGCTAAATTGTATTGTCTCACACAAATGAAATCTATTTATTGAACATCTTATGAGTGTCGTGACATTCGCTTATTTAGTAGGCCTTTTTGTGTTTGGTTTATTAACACGATTATCAATTGTATTCCTAATGATGTATACTATATTGATCCTATGTCTCAACACAATATAAATATGGCACATCAACATAAATTGACAACAAACTTTGTTAAATGGATGACATTTCATCAATTCATCCATATGAATAGGCCTACGCATATAAATGAATGGATTGGCACTATGTTGTACGAAAAGAATCTCTAAAATATTTCTCGAAATCCTATATATTTCCATAGATTGCAGTCATTCCCAATAAACTACCAATGAGTTAACTTAGCCGTGCATAATCTCCTTGCAGTTGCATTTGATTTATATGATCTGAGACATACCGGTTACATTGAGCATCAGGAGGTAAAAAAAAAAGCGCCAAGCTTATCATTGAACTAAACTTGTCTTCTTATTCAAATTTCCCCTCATTCTTTAATGGTGTCCACTGATGCTTTGGGCCTTTCTTATTACTATGTCAACGAAAGCTGAAGCAAATGGTCATGGCTATCCTGGAGGAATCAAATCTCTCTCTTTCAGACGACCATGTCAAAGTGATTCTAGATAAGGTATTGCCCACTGTTTACTATTACGAAGAAGAGCCTTAACATAACAATAAAGTTGTGAATGTGTGATTTAGTAGTCACAAGTTCGAATTGTGAAAATGACCTATTGTGTGACACAATACAAGTTAAGATTGCGTACAATAAACCTTTACTTATGTCTGCGCATAGTAAAAGCTTCGTATATTGGGATTCCCTTTTTATAGTATTAAAGATTACATAAAGAATAGAATTATTGTGAATTGATCATTGATCTCCCTTTAATTTAGCTAATCAGACGGTTACTTTGATCGGCAGACTTTCATAGAAGCTGACTCGAAAGGAGATGGAAGGATTGATCATGAAGAGTGGAATGAGTTTGTCAATAAGAATCCATCCCTCATCAAGAATATGACCCTCCCTTATTTGAAGTATGTTCTAGCATTAGTCCATCTATTTGATCCATTGATACAAAAATTGACAGATACGATATATATTGGCTGATATATATCGGTATTGGGGTATTTGATACTGATATTTTTCGATATTATAACAATATCATAATATGTTTTCGTATTGGACACATTGTGATATCATTGTGGTATTGAAAGATATAAGTATCAAAGGCCCAAATACCGATACATATCTCCAATGTAATAGATACCAATACAGTTGCAACTAATACCGATACCAATATTTTCAGCCATTGATTAGTTAACATATATGCGGATGCAAATGATATGAGAGTAAGAAAATCACTCTGACAAATGGGTCTACTCACTTTCACTTACCCTGAAAACGAATCAGATATCATCCTTCTCTGCCCTCTGACAAACTGGTCTACTCACTTTCGGATACCCTAAAATGGGTCGAGTACAATCCTTCTCTGCCCTCTAACAATTTGGTCAACTCTTTCAGTTACCCTATAAACAAGTCAGGTTTCATCCTTCTTTGCCCTATGATGAATTGATAAGCTCTCTTTCAGTTACCCTAAAAATGGGTCAGGTACCATCCTTTTTCCCAATCTAGGTCACCCCGCTAACCCTTCCCACATGAAGACTTTCATACTTTTAGTCTTATAACTCTCAACAACTCCTCTCCCACAACTTGTTAAATTTTCACCAAAATGCACATATTTTTGTTTTTAACGTTGTAGGCTAAAAATTTAAGACACGAAAAGAGAACAAACCCTAACCAAATCGAGTTGATAGAGGCTATATTGCAATTTCGCATCCCTTCTAATCTAACAACTAGTTCTTCATACTATATCTACCTATTTTGCTTATATTCTGCAGAATAGATGAAAATATTATCAGTATTAGTATCAATATCAATTGCAGCTGTATCATTATTGGAATTAGGTATATTGATATCGAACATATTAGATAATATATATCAGTATTAAATATATTGAAATAAAAAAATTTTAAAAGTCATAAACTAATGGAGTCATATCGGCTAATATATCACAATAAATCAGAGATACAACAACATACTGTAATATTATTACTGTATCTAGAAAAACAGCATTTGAGAGACTTGTTGGGGGCAACCGGGCACTCGGACAGAATGTTCACCAGCGCAATGACCGAGAGGACAAATCACTCGGATAGAGGGACAGCGCTCGGACGGACAACCAACAAGGAAAGAAAAGCATACCAGATTTAACGTGGAAACAAATTGCTTAATATATACCAGATTTGACGGACAGAGGAGTCCTCGTGCATTTGTGTCCACTGGTCCGCGGACACAAACACCACAAGAGAGTGACCCCAATAAGACTGATATTAATATATATCAGCCGATATTTACATTAGTGTTCTATAGTAACTTCTCACAAATTGCTTTAGCTTCTCAAAAAGTAGAATGAACTACAAAGTGTGCGTTCATGGCCAAGTGCACAAGGATCCATATTATGGAGTCCCGTAATAGTCATATATATGCAGTATTATCCCTATGTTACAGATAATTTGTTTCTTTAGTTTGAACCTGTGAGACTGACGCCACAACGGAGAAAACTTAATGAATTTGAGACTTCCAAACTGAAAAGCAGAAATTTCACACCAGAAAGGGGATCATAATATCACTAACCTTGAAGTAGTTTTGGAAAACCTATGGCAAATAACACTTGGTTCTGTGTTTTCCAGGGATGTAAGTACAGGATTTCCAAGCTTTCTGATTAGCACAGAAGTCCAAGATTCAGACATAACCGTAGAGAAAGATGGGGTGGCAACCACAGAAAAAGACCATGGTGGTGAAGATCGGAGACACTGAAGTTTAAAGTTGAGTTGGTGCATTAGCAACGAAGCTTGCTCCCTATTTACTAAATTTGTAGGCTGCAGGCGAAAGGAGAAAATGTTCTTCCATGATACTATGCTTAGGCTCTGTTTTCTTTAGGCTACAAATGAACCGAGCTGTATTCTTTTAGCTTGAGTTCAATTGGTTCTGTTAGATTGGACTCTTAACTCATGGTTTGAGTTTTTGGGGCTTGTCTTGGCTCAGCTAAGCTGGTAAGCGAGCTGAGCTTGAGTTTAAACTCATAAACGAGCTAAACTCATAAACAAGCCAAATTTAAGAAGTCAAACAAATCTATTAACAAGGATATTGCATGCAACATTGCAGTTTTTTTTTTTTTTTTTTTTTTTTGAGTGATGTTTGGATTTTTAGCATTCATCACAAATGAGTGGCTTAAAATTTTTTTTTTTTTTTTTTTTTTTTGAGTGATGTTTGGATTTTTAGCATTCATCACAAATGAGTGGCTTAAAAATCAGTCACAGAACAGAGTTTGGCGATCAAAAGGAAATTGGTCTGAAGGACTCATATATATATAATTGTGAGTTTAGTTTGAAGATTTTGTATTAGGAAAGAGCATGCATGCCCCTTTATTTTGTTTGGCTCAAACAATGCGCGATTGAGCATATAGAGTGGAGTTAAGGGGATGTACCATACAATGCCAACTTTAAAGATGGCTTTTGGTTGTATTGTCTCGCCATAACAAGCTGAGCTAGATGCACCCCAAACTTGCTGTTTGGGTTCATAATTTTCTATAGATTGGAAATAAAATTAGACCTTAAACTGGTGTATATCCTTTAGTTCAAAAGGTGTACACATCATTGCTTTAGATAAGAATAGATTGTTATGATACGTAAATTAGGAAAAAAAATCAAATCTTAAACTGGAGTTTTCTAATGAAATAATGTGAGAGCAGGCCCTGTAACGTGACTTGGTTTACTCGTGTAATGTCTTGGTTTTCAAGAATCGTAATTAAAGTCGTGTAATCAAGATTTTGTTTAATTAATTTACATAAATATATTAAGTTATGAGGAATTATCATAATGGCCAAGAAATTATCTAAGAAAAAAAAAAGTTGACCAAAAATGGGCAAGTTGACTGGCTAATTAGAATTTTGCCCTGATTGCACATAATAGCCAGAATGAACGGATGGCCAGGATGAATGAAATTATGGGTATGTAGAAGTGATCGGTCAACTTGTGAGAGGGATGTCCGGTATGCTTATAAGGAGAAGCGACAAGTATACTTGTAAAAGGGATGACCGGTTTGATTGTAAGGAAAAATGACCGAAATGAGTATTTTGAGAAGAATGAGTATTATGGGCGGTTTAATGCAAAAGGCCGGTATGGTGTAATTTGTCGGTATTGAACAAGTTACCGGTATGATCAAAATAGCTAGTATGCGTGAAATGCCCAGTATAAGCAATTTGCCGGCATGCACATTTTTCCCGGTATGGCCAAAAGTGGCAGGATGGATGTATTTTTTCCGGCTTGGGCATTTTGCCGGTATTAGGCAAATTACCAGTATGAATGTATATGCAAAATGTCGAAATGAAGCATTTTGCCAGTATGAAGCATTTTATGGTACAAATGCCAATATAAGAAAGAAGACGGGATTTTTGCCAAAGACGATTAAATGAATTCTGGAGACCATTTTCGGATGCCATTAAATGAAATCCAAAGACGTTTTCTAGAGTAGAAATCGACCGGAATAAACTGAACAAAGTGGATGACCAGAGTAAAAATCGACCAGAGTAAAACTGAATAAAATGGATAACCGGAGTAGAAATCAACCAGAGTAAACTGAACAGAATACCGGAGTAAATAGAAAACCAAACCTGATACTTGGTCAGCAAAGATATGATGACCGGAGTAGATTGAAAAGATGATAACAGGAGTAAATTGACAAAAGAGGATCGACCTATTAGCCAAGACCGGAGTGGTTCGGTCAGAATAGGTGAATTACTCCTATCTGCTCGAATTCTCTGAAATTTTCTAGAAGACGAAATAAGAGAAAAATATCTAAAGTAGGTAACCTACTCCCATCTAATCCGCTGATCTTCTAAAAGAAAAATGGAGTAAGAAAAGAAATACGAAATAGTTAACTTGCCCCCCACCTACTACTACCAACCCTAACATCTATAAATACTAAACTTGAGAGTCAGGATAGGAGTAGGGTAATTTGTGAGTAAAGTACGAGGAAAAGAAAAACTTTAGGCCAGATCCAAGGGAGTTCATAGGTCATATTCCAGGCAAGTATACCCCAACGTTTTTGATAAATTTATATTTAAAGTCTGATTGTTTTCATGCTCTCTCTCTCTGTTATATATCTACGTGAAGCATGATAAGGTAATTGCTTTCTGCATGTTGTTAATGTTTACGAATGCATCATTTAAGAACTTCGGTTAATTACTTTTTTGCATGAAGTTCAGCTATTTGCTTATTTGCATGAAGTCTGATTATTTGCATATCTGCATGAAATTCGATTATTTGCATAAGTCTGGTCATTTGCATATTTGACGATGTCCAGTTATTTGCATCATGGAAGAACTCCGTTAATTGCTTGTTGCATGTTTAAATAGTCCGGTTATTTACATCTGTGAAGAACTTTGGCCTATTGCTTTGATAAGAATTTCAGACTTTTGGAAGCCCATGGTTTTTTAAATTGGATTTGATGGCCGACAACTGCAGGCAAAAAATGTAGCCATGATTTCGGATATACTGATCAAAAGCTACATACCTTAAATATAGCCGTTTGTTTGCTAAGAGTTACGGACCTTAAATGTAACCATTTATGGGATTTGATGGTCAAAAGGGTCGAGAGCTGCAGGTCTTAAATGTAGCCGTCATTTGAGATATGTTGATCAAGAACTACAGACCTTAAATATAGCCGATTTTTAACGAAATCTGGCTTAAAATAGAAAACATGCTTTGGAAACCAATTTGCATGAAATAACTTTGGTTCGTGTTTTTATGAATTTGACTCCGACCATGTTTCATGATCTGCATGCCTAAATGCCTTCACTACGTTTTGTCCATTTCTGCCCTGATTATGATTATGCATGACTTTTTCTCATGGGTACCTTGTTTGGTTCTAACTCACTCCCTTCTGTTTTCTTTCAGACGATGATAAGTTTATGCCGAACGAGAAAGAATGAAGTCTGATGTACTAGCTAGTGCATGAGTGATATTAATGTAAATCTCTTTTGGTTCTTTTGGGAAATTTTGTAAAACGATTCTATTATATTAATTAATTGGTAAATTATGTGCTTCCGTTAAATTTTATTGGGAAGACGTTGTGGTTCCTAGTGGCATCTCAATTCGTTTCTAAACTTACGTGTCTCACCAGCCGACCTAAAATCCTCGGACGATCAAGATGTTGACCGACCTAGTTTGACTGATCCACTTAATTAGACCGACTCAAGAGCTCCGGCCTTATGTGATCTTGTGTACGCGATGTAAAATAAAAGAAAATTTTAAGTCCACCCATATAAGTATATATATATATATATCTTCTTACCTGAATTTATTTTAATATGATATAAGTTCGGTTTTGACAGAGGTCATATATGGTAAAATATGGTCATTCCGACACAACTCAGGTGTGAAATGATTGAGGAATAGATATGTCAATGGTTGAAAAGCAACAAATGCCATTCCTTTCTTTCAGGAATTCGGTTTAAGAGGTCGAGCTAGGTCACTTTTCTCTCTTCTTTGTATGGGGGGGAGGCACCAACACAAGGAATATAAAGAAATCTAGATGTTCCTATAAAAATTTTAATTATTTTGATAGCCTTATTCCTTTACCGCAGAGTTCTTCATTATCATTAGGTTTTTCTCAGACTTTTCCTGTTGTTCCCATAAGTCCTTTCATGTGAACTTAAATTCCCTTTTTTGACCACCAAATGATGAATGCCCCTTTGTGGAGGGATGAGCATAGTTGGTGATATCTGTTTTCTCGAGCTGGAAGAGACCCAAGCTTCTTGCTTGGCTTGATTATTCTTTCCTCGTCTTCTTTGGAGAAGTTGGCACTTGTGGACCAAAAAGTGCATATAAATAACACCCCAGAAGTGTTTTTTTTTTTTTTTCAAATAAAGATTTTGAATTACAACTTCTCTTCCAAATTGCTTTTCCAAGTCAGAATCAACCATCATGAACAAGGAAGCCACAACCATATTAACTCTGATGTCCATCACACACTAGCAAGAACACACTTTATGTCAACCAATTCGACTCTTAATTGGCACTTTGTCAGGTTCTTTAAAAAAAGAAATGACACTTACTTGACCAACAGGAATCAATCTCGATATCATGTCATTTGATACTCTCATACCTATCAGTATAGGTAGATTTGGTTCCGCAACTGCAGGTCATGCCTCCACAGAGTTCTTCCTAAGGAATATGAGGAAATCTAGATGTTCCCATAAAAATTTTAATTATTTTGATAGCCTTATTCCTTTACCGCAGAGTTCTTCATTATCATTAGGTTTTTCTCAGACTTTTCCTGTCGTTCCCATAAGTCCTTTCATGTGAACTTAAATTCCCTTTTTTGACCACCAAATGATGAATGCCCCTTTGTGGAGGGATGAGCATAGTTGGTGATATTTGTTTTCTCGAGCTGGAAGAGACCCAAGCTTCTTGCTTGGCTTGATTATTCTTTCCTCGTCTTCTTTGGAGAAGTTGGCACTTGTAGACCAAAAAGTGTATATAAATAACACCCCAGAAGTGTTTTTTTTTTTTTTTCAAATAAAGATTATGAATTACAACTTCTCTTCCAAATTGCTTTTCCAAGTCAGAATCAACCATCATGAACAAGGAAGCCACAACCATATTAACTCTGATGTCCATCACACACTAGTAAGAACACACTTTATGTCAACCAATTCGACTCTTAATTGGCACTTTGTCAGGTTCTTTAAAAAAAGAAATGACACTTACTTGACCAACAGGAATCAATCTCGATATCATGTCATTTGATGCTCTCATACCTATCAGTATAGGTAGATTTGGTTCCGAAACTGCAGGTCATGCCTCCACAGAGTTCTTCCTAAGGAATATGAGGAAATCTAGATGTTCCCTTAAAAATTTTAATTATTTTGATAGCCTTATTCCTTTACCGCAGAGTTCTTCATTATCATTAGGTTTTTCTCAGACTTTTCCTGTTGTTCCCATAAGTCCTTTCATGTGAACTTAAATTCCCTTTTTTGACCACCAAATGATGAATGCCCCTTTGTGGAGGGATGAGCATAGTTGGTGATATCTGTTTTCTCGAGCTGGAAGAGACCCAAGCTTCTTGCTTGGCTTGATTATTCTTTCCTCGTCTTCTTTGGAGAAGTTGGCACTTGTAGACCAAAAAGTGTATATAAATAACACCCCAGAAGTGTTTTTTTTTTTTTTTTCAAATAAAGATTATGAATTACAACTTCTCTTCCAAATTGCTTTTCCAAGTCAGAATCAACCATCATGAACAAGGAAGCCACAACCATATTAACTCTGATGTCCATCACACACTAGCAAGAACACACTTTATGTCAACCAATTCGACTCTTAATTGGCACTTTGTCAGGTTCTTTAAAAAAAGAAATGACACTTACTTGACCAACAGGAATCAATCTCGATATCATGTCATTTGATGCTCTCATACCTATCAGTATAGGTAGATTTGGTTCCGCAACTGCAGGTCATGCCTCCACCACTGTTGAAGGCCATGAGCTTGTTTGAAATCGGAAGCAGGAGACATGTTCACCGTCAGACTAGCAGATGGAAGGAGGTGCATGGCAGGCTCTGCATCTTTCCCCAGCGCTCTCATAACAAGGCCCCCAAGTGAATGTTGAGCCGCCAATCTCTCAATACCTCCTATTCCAAGCTGCTCCATCTTTTCCCTATGTTCAAAATACCCGATATACTCAGCACATAAATGATCAGCAGTATGCACAAATATGTTTGGAACCCATGAAGATAAAGCTGTGAAAGGATCGGCTGAACGGGTTTTCGGCAGAGGTTGCTTCACACTCGCAGCAAGAGCAAGTCCAGCTGTTATCACACTGCCAGCAATTCGAATCCCATGCTTCAGTTTCTTGTCCCTGATGTTCTCTATGGGAGCTGAAAAGAAAGGTGGATTGAAGAGAAAACACTCAAGGAAATTTCCCATGGTGGCCATATTCTTTCCAGCAAGCATTGCCATGGCTGCTCCCAGAGAATGGCCAGCCAACCAAATATTCGAATCTCGGGTGGCAGCAACCATATCCCTAACTGCCTGCAAAGCAATCTCAACACGAGATGTTTTGTGAAGTCCGTTACGGATGAGGTGGAGATCAAGTTCAAGGTCACGTAAAACAGTGTCAGGTTTGGTTAAGGTGCCTCGGAAGGCAATTACATAATGTGGGATCCCCTTTTTGGAATGACTTAGTTGAGATGTTTTGGGTTCAAATTCGTAGATGGCACCAAAGATGGAAACATCAGAATCATCAATAAGCAAACGAAATAACTGAAAATGGAAGAACTCCCACCAAGGAGGAGCTAGAGCTTGTAGACCATCACGTGCTTCTTGGCGGTCCCGCTCGAGAACGTAGACACCTGATACTAGAGAAGCAGCAATAGACCTCCGGTGATGTTCGTTATCCCTGAAAAATATTGCATAACGCACTTAACTCATCATCCCAAAAAGTTTACAGCATCATCAATATGGATGAAAATATTGAAACCGGGAGGCTACAATACTGAAATTTCCCAATACCTTAAAAATATCATAAGATGTCACCATATCGGTGACATATAGCAATGTATCAAACATTTTTTTTTGCTTTGCTTTGTTTTTGGTTACTTAAATTCACGTGTTTTAAATGTACCTAATTTTTTAAGAAATTTAAACCTACATATTTTGTAAACATATAAAAATATATAGATTAGAAGTTTTGGGGTATTTTTAAATATATCAATATCAATATAAATAAAATTAACTAAAACTTCNGTACCTAATTTTTTAAGAAATTTAAACCTACATATTTTGTAAACATATAAAAATATATAGATTAGAAGTTTTGGGGTATTTTTAAATATATCAATATCAATATAAATAAAATTAACTAAAACTTCTCAAATATGTAAATAGATTATTAAAATGGTCAAATTTTAACACATAATTCACTTTTGATGTGGTCTAATTTTCTGGTATGCACAATATTTTTCTCTTTTTTGCTACAGAAGTTACATATACAACAGTCTGGTAAAAAATGAACTACCTTGAATATGACAGAGACTACACGTCCTTGTTCTACATAATGCATGTCAGTGGGAATTCTTCATTTCAGTGAGCCTGATCGTGGGATTTGAGAAAAGAGATCTTACCAATCAACAACTGTAAGGTGTAACAGCCCTGAAAGGTTAAAATCCTCCCTCTCAGGGGCCATGACACCTTATGGTCCTCTTCTCCTTGGAGTTGATAGCCCCAAAAGTCTATATTCTCCTGCACAACACATGTAGAGAAATGCCAAAGTGAAAGGTGAGCAGCCTTCCTGAGTAATTTCCAATGCTGCAACTTTGAAGTTTTCATTTGGCTGACTCAGATGCCAAATTTTTAGAGGTGCTTTTGTAAGATAATAGAAAATCTGCCACATTCATCTTTAGCATATGTTGAAAAACTTATAAAAATGTATGGAATAACTCTTTTTTTATAATTAATTGATGTATATATATTGAAAAATCTTCTCTACAAACAAAGAAACCACTGACCATCATGAATTTCAAAAACAAGAAAAATCAAGATGAAAAACAAATGAAAAAACACAGAAACTTATAAACGCCCCAACAATGACACAAGGAATAACAAGCCCTTAGAATGCTATCAAAGTCCCCCAATGATTGAAGGTTTCTGCATCAATTTCACTCCTGGATTCCTTCATAGATATCCACTAAATGGAAGAACTCTATCAGGCCCTAATAACAACTATGTCTACGCTGTGAAAAATTAATGGGGAGAAATTGGAAGTGGAAGAAATTTGTATAAAAAAGGAGTCAGCTGATGATTAAACAAAGTTGTCCTCCTTTCTCTCCTTCCCCTGGCCTTTTCGTGGCCTCTGAACCAAACTAGAACAGTATGTTATAGTAAAACTTCCATTCATTTGATTATGTGAGTTATTCAATACTAAAATAAATGCACAACTTAGCCTTGCATTTGTTTCTCATGAAGTGACAACATTAGCAAGTAAATACCCAAATAACATATGGCATTTGATAGTGCAATTGACAAATCAAGATGAAAGTGGTCTTACACCCACAACAGTAAAAAGGGTAGCCCGATATACAAAGTTCCTACTATGCACAAGATCGAGAAAAAAGTCGGGGCCTTACACCCACAACAGTAAAAAGGGTAGCCTAATATACAAAGTTCCTACTATGCACAAGATCGAGAAAAAGGTCAGGCCACTTTAGATCCGTCACACAGTTTTACATTACATTATACAATAGATTTTCATGAGATTCTATTATGATACTCCCTACATTAAGCTCCTCTATCCTCCCAATTGTTTGGATGATTTTTAAAATGAAAGAGAATAGAAATTTAAACAATATTTTAATATGTTATTTTGATCTTAACCTTCCATATTGGAATGATAGATCTTATCATTGGAAGGATAACTATAAGAGAGCCAAATGTTTGCGAATCCCACAACAAGATCCTTCTCCATAACTCAAACACGTGACCACTAGGTCACACACCAATGGAAAACAATATCAATCTAATCAGGTTTATGTCCTTGTCAATCAAGTCTAAACATAGGCACGCTGGACGTCCCACCAACTCGTTTCTCTAAATCCATGCCACCGATGTTTTATATGTTAGAAAAATGTCCCATATTGCAAGACATATGATTTATTGATTTTTATTAAATGATACAATCCTATATAATTAGTTTAGATATATTAATCATTTATTAAAGAAAAATTTCCTAAAGGACATGTCATTCAAGACATACACTTTGATAGAAAGGATGGACATTTTACTAATTTAAGAATAGTCTTCCCTCATTATATAAAAAGACATCCATAACCATCATTTTGTGATGTATAAGGCTTGTAGAAGATCTCTACAAATCCTAGGAAGAAAGAAGAGAGAGAAATCATCTTCTGATTTTTTAAGACAATAATCATTTCCGTACGATTTTGATTTTGCATATTATTCTCAACAAATTAAAATTTAATATTTAGGGATTTAGTATGTTAATTTCTTAATTTGTGAAGAAATACGATAATAAAATTTTTTAAAATTAAAGTTTATATCTCATTAAAAATTTCTTACGGTATAAATTGGAACTATTGAGAAATTTCAATCAAAGCACAACCAGTTGCTAGAAAGTTCCAATTTTTTATGAGGAAAAAAAAAAACCATGAGCAGAACCAATGAAGAAAACAAAACAACAGAAGTAAACAAACTCGCAACAATATTGTAAAAAAGTTGGTACTAAAAAAGTTTTGCACACCAAGATGATTTCTTTGGTCAAGGCACTTTGAAGAAACCATTCATTCGAAGAAGCAACTTAGGAGCAAAAAGATGAAATTCGAGAGAAGAACTCCTACCAATTTGACTATTGAGATATATAAATTTCAAGGATGAAATTTTGTGAGAAAGAATTATAATGTCCAGTTTTCATTTATTGAATTATAACATCATTAGTATAACTTGGGTTAATTCGGAAACAAGTATATAATGAAAATTAATGAGAGATTTTATTTGTTGGAATCATGGGTATCACGTGAACGATGCTTGAATCACGCTTGTGCGTACTTGAGGTAGAAGTCACACTCTTAATGTGCGCCTTTGTGGTGCTCATGCACATTAGTAACAGATTGGTGGCGCTTGATGCATACCCGTATAACACTCATGCATGTTTTGGTCAAATTAAGTGGTGCCGATATATACCTATACAGCGCTCATGCATGGTTTAGACAGAATGTTAGTGCCTTAGTTGCATATCGTGTGGCACTCATGCAAGGTTTAGGCAGAGTGAGAGCACCTGACGCGCATATCCGATGTTCATGCGCCGATTGAGTTATAAAAAGTATGCCTGCGCGCTATTTGAGTCATTTCCACTAGAAAGAAAGGGAGGGGAGAGCAGAGGAAGAAGAGAGAGATGAAGACACAGAAGAGGATTTTGGAGTTTTATCTTATTAGATCTGTTAGATCAGAAGGTTAAGCTAAGTATTCTAAACCCATTCTTTGATCTATTTTCAAAATCTTTTAATTTTATTCGCATTTCTTGTTTGATATACATGAATATGGCCTTTTAACTTTCTTATTTTGAATATTGTTTTATGCATGTGATTTTCACCAAAGGTTTTAAAATTTTGTTTGGTTTTGGCAAACGATTTAAAGGTTGTTCGTTTTTTACAGAATAAGTAAATATTTTGAGATAATATGCTTATAGATGGAAGTATTTGTAAAGGAAAAGTCACAAACTTATGCATTTGGGCATTACATGTTATAATCCATGTATATGCTTCAAACCGAACTCTATTTTGACGTTTGATTTAATATTTGTATTTTTTCACAGGGTGAAAAGCTTTGTACGTTTCCTATAGAGAGCAAAAGCTTTGAACCTTTCGTCGTAGAATTTCCCATTTGTCTTTTTTTTTTTTTTAAATAATCATTGTAAGGAATTAAACGAAACAATATATTTGGACTTAGAATACTGGAATGATAGATCTAAACCTTCCATATTGGAATGATAGATCTTACCATTGGAAGGATAAGTATAAGAGAGCCAAATGTTTAGGAATCCCACAACAAGATCCTTTTCCATATCTCAGGCATGTGACCACCAGGTTACACATTAATATTTATAGCATTACATCAGTGGAAAACAATATCATTCTAATCTAAGTTCTCAGGTTTATGTCCTTGCCAATCAAGTTTAAACATAGGCGCGCTGGATGTCCCACCAACTAGTTTCTCCAAATCCATGCCACCGATGCTCTATATGTTAGAAAAATGTCCCACATGATAAGATATATGATTTATTGATTTTTTATTAAATAATACAATCTTATATAATTAGTTTAGATAAATTAATTATTTATTAAAGAAAAATTTCCTAAAGGATATGCCATTCAAGGCATATCCTTTGATGGAAAGAAGAGACATTTTGGTAATTTCAAAATGATCCTCACTTACTTTATAAAAGGACATTCATAACCACTATTTTGTGATATAGAAGGTTTGTAAAAAATCTATACAAATCCCAAAGAGAGAGAAGAGAGAAAAATCATCTCCTAATTCTTCAAAATAATAATGATTTTAGTGCAATTTTAATTTTGCATATTATTCTTGAAAAATTAAAGCTTAATATTTATGGATCCATGTATGTTAATTAATTATTTAGTGAAAAAATATGACAATGAAAATCCTAAAAATTAAAGTTTGTATCTCATTACTGTGTAAATTGGAACTGCTGAGAAATTTAAATCAAAGCACAAACTGTTGCAAGAAAGTCCCATTTTTTTAAGACGGAAAAAAACTATAAACAGAACCAATGAAGACAACAGAACAACAGAAGTAAACAAACTCGCATCAACATTGCAAAAAAGTTGGTACTACAATATAGCTTATCGAATTACAGAAAGCATATAGATTTTTGGTATCAAATTAAGGAAATGGAATGCCTTGTCTCTCCGACTTTTGAGAGAATGCAATCAAGGTTTTCCAAGAACCCCAATAGCAAATCAACATTGTACATTGGTGAAATCATGGGAAAATAACGGTTATCGTAAGTCGCAATGGATCTTATAGTCAACATTTCGGGTTAAACCCGCCAATGTGCATAACTTGTTTATCAAATTTGGGATGCCGAAAGAGAAATGTAACCTTGAAAAGTAAATCAGGATGACAGATCCAAGGTATTGTATTCGGGGAGCAGAAGCTTCTCCGCCGCCTCCTCGCACCACCCGCCTGCTCTCTCTCTCTCTCTCTCTCTCTCTCT
>JAODPA010083101.1:0-25812 GCA_025585075.1 Nepenthes mirabilis | reverse complement strand
TAACAATGTCTTTTTTTTTTGATAAGTAATTTATATAACAATGTCGTGCTTAACATAGTGTTGGTTAGAGAGACATTTAGCCCAGCAAAAGGGGTGACATGCTGTGTTGGATCAAGACTCATTTAACATTATGTTGAATGGACACAGGATCATAACAACTCTTTGAAAGATGACCTCATTGTTGAGATGGCAAGCATTCTCTTTTCTCAGTTTAAATGGAGAAATTGCAAAAAACTATGGCTTTCACAACCTTCATGAGTATGTACAACAGAGGATAAAGAATTACACATAGCCAAATTAATCACATTTCTGCAAAAAATTTATAGCAATATGGGCTAAACTTCTTTCGGAATATGGCTCGACCTTCTGTGGAGAAGTAGCAACCGAACGAAATAGATTCACAACCAGCAGTTCGAACGAACTTGTAACCCCAAACAAACTATGGTTCGAAGCACCTACTCCTGCCATGACCACTTTCATTATCATCTTTTCTTCTTTTTTTTTTTTTTCCCTTTCATTTCGGTTTGTTCTATGGCTATTATAACTTTTAGTGTTATCTCCAAGGACATCCACCTTCAAAAGCTTCTTCTAAGATGTCTTCCATTTGCTTTGCAAATATTATCTGTCAATGGCAATAAAATTAAACATGAAAAGACAATACAATCACTTCAAGTATGGATAAAACCCTGATTTTATAAAAAAATCTTCTTCATTGACATAGATTACAGAATATTGGACGATTTATACTAATATAAGATTTAGCAACCACAGAATCTATTTTCTTGTCATGATATTAAAAGTGAATTATATAGTAGAACTTAACCATTTTATTGTCACATACTTGTTTGAAAAATTTTAGTCAGTTTTATCAAAATTGAGATTGATATCTGCCTAGGTTATTGAAAAAATATCCAATTTTTAATCTATTCTTACTTTATACCTTTAAAAAATAGGCAGATTTAGACATTTTGAAAAATGACTGTTTAAAATATACCACTGATATTAGGCATATCATGTAATTTATTGTGATATGCCACTAAAAAGGAGACATATCTTGATGATTTTTCATACATCACTGCTGAAATTTTCTAATTTTTCGAGCCTTCCAAATGTTTCATTTGTGCTTTTGTTCAATTTTAGTTTTAGGCAAGATGATCCAAGATCAGATCCAATAGTAGAAATCTCATAAAAAAAAGTGTGCTTTGGTTCATTTGTACTAGCAAGCTACACAGGAAATTAAATAGAATTACCTTAAGACTAGCAAGAACAGCTGATGGGACTTCAACCAAGTCTTTCAAATTCCTCTCAGGCAAAATAACCCTCTTTATACCATATCGATGTGCCGCTAATATCTGTTGAGATGAGAACATTTAAATTGAAAAATAAAAAAAATAAGAGAATAGGCATTTACCTAATGTAGGCAAGATCACAATATGATAGACAGCATCGATGAAAATATTGCTTAATATAGAATATTATTAGCCGATATATATCGGCATCAGTATCCCTTGATAACATTGCAAAATTGTGATATATTTATATATTGATGATATATTCACCAATATTTACCTATGAGTTTATAATTTTAAATTTTTTTCTTTCATTATATTCGATACTAATAATATTGTTTAATCTGAATGATATTAATATGACTGTAACTTATACCGATATTTTCATCCACGATATTCTTTTTTGCTTTGTTGGTTCTCCGGCACATTAGTATTCATAATGTTCTTTCTAGTCTCATTTGGTTTTAAGAGCTTCCTCTCTTTGTTCATACTCATCTCTTGAAAACCATTATCCTAGATTTTTTTTCCCATATGCAGGGAAAGTTTACCTTTTTATATTTATTATTGAAAAAAAATTCCTTTTGTCTCTACAAAACATAATGAATAAAGCAATACAATGCTCCATGATTTAGTGCATAATTGCATATTGATAACAGAACTGTTTATACAGTATATAAGAATTTTCTTTCAACCTAGACAAAGTTAGGAGCAAAATCCAACAGTGCAACTCACAAAGCATGCTGTGGTGAGAGTAAATCAATCGGGTAGCACGCAATAGAGAGAAAGAGAGAGAAAGAAGAGGATTACTCTAGCAAAAAACAAAAAAAACTAAACAGATTTTGAGAATAGAAGAGACTATTCTAATCATTTCACAAACACATATATACATACCAAGAATTAGATTGCATAGAGCTTCTATGAATTCTTCTAACAAATTAGCTGTCAACTTGCTAATATGCCACAATTTCAACAGGTTCCAGGTCAACATATGTGAAAAAGCGATATAATTTAGACTAGATTGGGACATTTGAACAGTGAACATATTTAGAGATTTTCACACATGAAGAAAATAACAAACAATTTATCGTAGATGGTCTAGCTCTTTGGTATATCTAACATACCGATGCCTCAAAATAGGAAAAAAAATTTAAAAATTTAAGCGCACAGTAGTCAAACATTAATGTGTCTCTTTGTTTCAACTTCTTTGAAAGAGGGAAGAGATGCTAGGAAGCTCTAGAGAATAAAAACCATATTTCTACCAAGTCCGATAGTATTTGCCAAAAAATAATTAAAAAACTCTCTTTTCTCGATCTTAATTTGCATATAAATTCAAGAATGAGTCTCTGAGTCAAACCTGGGCTACCCTAATTAAACTCGTAGCATAGAGATTCTAAGTTTATGTATAATACAATTAAGTACTATACAAATAGACTCAACAAAATTCTAGTATAGCTTGTTCAAAGTTTCGAAAGTCATGGAAAATGCTTATCATCTTATGGGAAAAAGAGACCAACACACCAATTTTTCATGACAACTACATACCAAAACAAGCCCATGAAAACACGACCACAAATTCAAGAACTAGTCTCCTAATTGAACCTAAACCATCCTAATTGTATCAGCAATATAGAGTTACGTAGCTTATAATTAAGTAATGAATGAGCAGACTCTACAAAATCCTAATATAGCATCTCAAATTCTTAATAAGTCAACGAAAATGTTGATGACTTTACAATAAAAAGAGAACAATACACCAATGTTTTTTACTATAACATAACAAAACAAGCCTTTGAATAAACGATTACAAATTCAATAATTTGTCTCCTAGTTGAACCTGAACTACTCTAATTACACTAGTATAGAGATACTTAGCTTATATATAATATAATTAAATACTTATGGATAGATTGACAAATTCCACATATAGCTTCTTTAATTTGTTGATAAGTAAAGGAAAATTCTAACAACTTTGCGGTAGAAAGAGGCCAATATACCAATTTTTCATGACAGCTACATAACAAAATAAGGCTATGAATAAACGATTAAAAATTCAATAGCTAGGATCCTAGTTGAACGTGTACATAACAAAATAAGGCTATGAATCAACGATTAAAAATTCAAGAGCTAGTATCCTAGTTGAACGTGTACTACCCTAATCGCACTAGTAGCACTGAGATACTTGGCCTATATACAATGTGATTAAGTACTATACGAGCTGAATCTATAAAATCCACATGTAGCTTCTTTAATTTCTTGATAAATCAAGGAAAATATTGATTATCTTGTGGTAAAAGAGACCAAGACACCAATTTTTCATGACAACTACGTCACAAAACAAGCCTATGAATAAACAATCATAATTCAAGAACTAGTCTCCAAGTTGAACATGAACTACCCTAATTGCACTAGCAACGTGGAGATACTTAGCTTATCACAACATAATTAAGTACTATATGAGCAGACTCTATAAAATCCTCATATAACTTTAGCTTCTTGATAGGTTAACGGAAATGCTAATGATCATGTGGTAAAAAAAGGCCAAGACACCAATTTTTCATGAATTGAAATGAAATTTTCAGAATAAATCAATCCAACTTAGAAGGAAGTAATAAAAGGACATGAAATCAAATCTAAGATTTTCAAATTGGCAGAGATATTGAGGCAACTAACATAACAAAACAAGCTCATAAAATAAACAATTATAACCATACCTTATCCATGATACCCCCAACAGGAAGTATTAGGCCCCATAGAGTCATCTCTCCCGTCATTGCCGTATCTGGCCTCACTCTTCTCTGACTGAAGAGAGAAACGAGTGCTGTCACAAGTGCTACACCAGCTGATGGCCCATCCTTCGGTAAAGCACCAGCAGGAAAGTGTATATGAATATCGCAACTCTCCATTAAATTGGTTTTTCCATTGGGTGCCAATTTCATGTCAGTGGCCCTCGCTCTCACCTATTAATATAAAAAATTTAAAACGAAAAAAAAGTTTAACTCAAGACCCATCAAACAAGAATGAAAGCAGAATAAAAAAAAGGATCAACGTAGAGGACAAAATTCTACTTTGTGTGATCCAAGAAGGGTTGTACCATATTTTGTCTATTGCACATATAAAGACTTATCATGCATTATGCAAGATGCCATTTTTACAATTCAAACTTACAACCATTAAGTCAAATGGTGTTACACCAAGGCTCCCCTTCAAATTCTTGAGAAAGAAAAATTTAGGTATATAATAACAAAATCTTTAGTTCACTAAATAGGATCGGTTATATAGATACGTTTTCGCATGCCACAAGATATAGTGTAATTTCTAATACTGAAATAATGTTAAATAATGCGTCATGATATCATGTAAAATTTTTTGGATTCATCTCTTCTTTTTTTCTCCAATAGTAACTAATTCACATTTTTTCCCAGATGCATCATAAGGCCTAACAATTTAAGTGCCCAAACTACTTAAATGTTATTTTCTCATCTTACCTTTTATACAAGCATCTTTTAAATATTTACAAATATCATAATTTATAATCTTATCTTTTAGTATAACACATCCATCGTAACATTTATTTTTGCAATAATTATTTTTCGTACACACTATTATTTGATCACTTAATATTTTGATTTAAATATGTAGAAGGATTCACATATATAGACACCAACAATATACAGAGGCAGTCAAACCCCATTAGACAACAAAGTATTGCCAGAAAATAAGATGCAATACTAAAAACCATTAACCAAGACAATAAGATGCAACATTGACATTCATATAACACGAGGAAAGAGATTAATAAATAAAAGTACTATGAAAGACAAGATTACCCAAGTTAGCGCTATTTGTGCTGATTCTTTAATAGCATCACCAAGTTGTCCAGTGAGACATAAATCACCCTTCCCAATCTTTGCAGTGGCCTTAAAAAACTGAATTTCTCCACCATATGCAGTCCACACCAGCCCAACAGATACCCCAATTGTAGCAACACGATCTACAATTTCTCTATCATCGAATCGTGGAGGCTGCAATCACAATAAATGAGTTTTCAGATATTATCATAAACTAAACTAAAATTGGCTTGAATTTTCATAAATTTGACAAATATAAAATGCTGCCTGACTATAATTTTTTACGGAACAAAAAGTCTCAAATTAACAAAATTACTCTCAAATTTCTAGGCAATTTTTTCCATCTAGTACACTATTTCAGCCAAAATTTGCCTACCCTATAAGAATAAGTATACAAGGAACTTAAAATCTTTTCAGCCAAAAAAATCACAAGACCACCACATGAAATTCAATGGGATGTCAGCCACAGGTAGTTGATAAAAATGATACCTCTAGGCTCCAGCTAAAAGTATATTTGCATAATTCCAAACACAGAGCCCCAACTTTAAAAGAAGCCATATTTATTGGTCAAGAAAGAAAACAAAAAGGTGGCCATATGTTTGACAATTATGGGAGTTTCCAACATTGATAACCTAATGAGGAAATAGATAAAGAGATAAGGAAAATATGGATAAGAAAAACCTACACCCAGTACATTTTTCAACATATCTTCATCTACAACCACCGGAGAATTAAGCCATGTTGTGCTAGAAATCTCTTGATTATCAACATCCACGGGAAGGACTTTCATCTCTACTTCAGCTCCCTCAGCTAGCTTACTTTCCAGAATTGATGAAGAAAGCTGGTGCATATCTTTGCGAAGTGACGTAGCATGATCTTGCACTACAAATCTTACAGTAGCCGCACTAGCCAAGGCAGCTAACTTTTGCTCTAAATTTTTAACGCCAGCTTCTCTCGTGTACCTATGTATTACAAGTTTCACAATGCCCTGCCACACCCGACATGTTAGAGTAAAAAAAAAATCATGTGTAGGATCAGATGAATAATTGACCAATAAATTAATCCAACCATAGCTTGACAGGATGTCTTCTAATCCTTTCAGAAATAAAATGAGAATATGAGAGAGAAATAACAAGCAACTATTCTTTAAGGAGAGTAAGGGCTCCATGACAAAGTCAAGTACATCTATAGTATGACTAAATGATTTTTGATGAGACATAGAGTTTCATACTACCCATTAATGAACAGCGAGCCATTTCAATGCTAACAACATTTGTAAGCTATATAACTACACAGTATCACAAATAGCAGTAGTAGAAATAAAATAGACAAAAGCATACATAAATACCCACTTGCAAACACAATGATATGAAAAATGTTCAAGCTCAGATAATCTATAGACACTAGATCACTGTCATTAATAGCTACAACTAGAGATAAGAGAACACTAATATAAATATCAGCCGATATTATAAATATCAACCGATATGCATAAGCGTTAGAATATTTTAAAAGTATTACGATATGTTTCTGTAACGACAATATATTACGATACATCGACTAATATTCAAAATATCGACAATACAATATTTTCAAATTATGATTTTCAAAATTTTCTCCCTTTTAAAATATATAATACTGATTCAGCCATAACCGAAACCAATACTAATATTTTTATCCATGCTAGAGAGTATTCCAACATATCAATAATTTAAGGGGAGATAAATTGAACTGTGTACAAGATCATTCATGTCATTAACCAATTGCAATCAATTGAAAAAGTCAACTACCTCAGGAATCTGAAGAAACTCAGAACTCAATCCATGCTGGTCCAGAACTCTTGGTATCAAATGGTGCATTGCTATTTTAAGCTTTTCTTCAGGTGCGTATCCGGGCAACTTTATGACTTCCATCCTATCTAGCAGTGTAGGAGGGATAGGCTGCACTCCATTTGTTGTAGCCATAAAAACTACTTTTGAAAGATCAAATGGAACATTCAAGTAACTATGCATTTTAGTTAAGAAACAAGTTAGATTATACATGGGTCTAGGAGACGGATAGACCACATATCTAGTGAATGTAAAACAATGGAATCACATTTCAGATAATTGTTTTTTTTTAGGGGGGAGGAGAAGGGATGCTGCTTCTCCTTGTCTAGTTGTTTGATTAAAAAATTTCAACGGATAAAATTTTAAATATTAGATAATTCTCACTAAATATTTTTTATATTGTANCTCCTTGTCTAGTTGTTTGATTAAAAAATTTCAACGGATAAAATTTTAAATATTAGATAATTCTCACTAAATATTTTTTATATTGTATTTAATAATTAATAGATATTAATATTATAAACAAAATTAAAAATATAAGCACATTCATTATTTTTTTCTTTTAAAATCACAACTATTGGATTTTGATCCAATAGTTATAAATAGAGAAGCAAATGCTGCTTCTCCTTGGAGAGGGGATCATGACTTGGTCAATCAATGTCATGAGTTCAAAATAGCTTAACATGGCCATAGAAAAGTCAAACTTCTTAGCCTAATTTTTCACATTAAAAATATCTAGTGTGTCGTAACATCAGATTTATATCTGTGCTAAAATTCTTAAGAAAGTACTATCCACACATTGCAAGAAAGGATACTGATCATTGAATGCTTTATTCTGTTCAGGGTCCAGAACTTCTAATAACGTTGCTATAGGGTCTCCACAAACATCAGAGCAAGCCTTGTCAATTTCATCTAACATCATAACTGGATTACAAACACCTACTCTTTGTATGTTAATAATAGCACATCATAGTCAGAAAAGAAAAAGAATAATAAACATGAACTAATAGGGCCATGCTGTATGATCCAAGTAAAAAGGAGGCACATAATGCATAAAATGCTATAAAAAAAGCAAGAAATCATAGCATATAACCAAAAGGTAGATCCAAAATACTAGTAACAAGCTCTACATAGCTACATCAAACAGCATTATCAAATACTTCACAAAGGAGCCAGTAGTTTTATATTAAAATGCCACTTCTTGACCTACTGAATGTACACAATTTTGTGGACGATCATTATCATTATCATTTTCATAGAAAATTTTAACCCATCATCCCAGCCAGGTGATCTCCAAATGCAACACATACTGAAATCTAAAACCATGAAAGATGTAGAAATGATGTAAAAGAGAGTAAATTTGATTTATATTGCATAAATTTTGATTTTTTAGGATCATATACCATATGGTAAAAGTTTTTATAAATAAATATTGAAGAAAATGTAATTCAAAATAAAATGTATGTGCATACAAAACTTGAGTTGAGTGTCAAACAATAGAATTTGAAACTGATTTCCAATAAAATGGACCAATTACTTGACCATGGGATGCATGTAATTTTATTCGCCATATATAGAAAGAATCAAATAAGCACCTTCTCTGTACTTTTTTCATTTTTGAAGTGCAGTTACTTAATGCTTTTTTCACAACCAAAAAAAGGGAGAGAATAAACTAAGTATACTTAAATGCAGAGAGTAGTATGCATCACAAAGAAACCAACCAATGTATGTTTTTGACAAATAAGTATAAGATTACAAAAATAACAACCTTTATTCCATCAATAAGAAGTCCAGGCATGCTCCCAATGTATTCTCTCCAGTGCCCTCTAATATCAACCTCATCTTTCACACCACCGAGAGATATACATATAAACTTTCTACCTAGAGCAGCAGCAATAGATGTTGCCAAGGATGTTTTTCCAACGCCAGGTGGGCCAACAAAACAAAGCACTGGACTTCTTATATCTGGTTTCAGTTGCAATACAATTGACATGCAGGGATCACATCTAAATCATGTAGTAGCATCATCATGTCACAAAACGAAATTGAAAGATGATCAACCTTACGGACAGCTAGATATTCAATAATTCGTTGCTTGACCTTAACTAATCCATAGTAGTTACGATCTAGATGCTCTTTTGTAACTCTTAAATTTAATTCATGTTCTTCACTGATCTTCTGCCAAGGGAGATTAGCAAGAAGCTCCAGGTAAACAAGTGAACTACTATACTCTGGTTGCTGAGGTTGCAACTTCTTAAGACTCCTGAGTTGAATTTGATATGAAACTCATTAGGAGCAGCAAAAATATTCTCATTAGTTTGGGCAAGTAAAACTTTTAAAGGCAAAAACTGCAAGCTAAAATACCAAGGTTTAAAACATCTACAAAATGAAAGAATTAGAAGTTCAATAGTCCAGTTGAGGCTAATGAAATCATTCAAAGTTCAAAACAGCTAAGCCATTCAACCCTTGCTTTACTACAATGATGGTATCTTGACGATCTATGCGAGGCAAAATAAAAAGAAACTTTCAACTTCAACCTTCTTCTGTAGCAAACTAACTAAAAAGTTTCCTAGCCCAAGGCTTGAAAAGGTGGCAAATTACTTAGAAAATAAAGAGATGGTAGAAGACTGTTCTCCAGAATTTATTTTGATAGGTTCAGTGTGTTATGCATCTTTGACAAGTCAATTGCAATGATTGATGTGCGTATGGCCTAAATGCCTCCGCCAACATAAGATATCAAATGTACAACTAATTTACTTTTCAAGCACATTGATGAATTGTCCATGCAAGCTGTTTCTTTTATTTTCTGTGCATTTACCCACATCATTACCACCTGCAAAATCAGATTTCTCATAGTAGATGAAGTCAAAGAAGAAAAGAACTGCCCATTTTAAACAAAATAGTGATCACATAAGGAATAACATGGATGGGAATGGAATATAAGAGGAGTACTATAGGAAAGCATGCAAACAGGAGTCATTTAAATGAGAAGAAAGAAAGGTCATAATTTTAAAGAGTTATCTTACTATGCCATTTAATTCAGCAATATATATAAAGTCAAATTGAAATTTGTTTGTAAAAAGTAATAGAAACACAACATCTTAGCATCCTAGTATCCCATGATAAGAAGTTAGAACTAATCCACAGTATCCACAATCAAATAGCAAAATAAAATGTAGAAAGGTAACCATGTAATGAGAATGTCAAAACCCTGTTAATAGATCAAGGGCATCAATTTCAATAGAATCACATCACATTAGACTAACCATCCATGTAAATCTCAGAAGAATGAGATCATAATCAGAGTTAATAAAAGCAACCTAAGAAAATTTTAAAGTCCAACATAACAGAAAAGTCATATTATACCTTAACTCCCTTTGTGCATGTTTCGAAATATTTAGAGGCATTCCTGCACTTTGCATCTTTATTTCAAGAGCAGCCATATCAACCTCATCATCATCACTGTCCCCAAGTTCCTCTTTTATAGCTCTCATCTAAGTTTAATTTATAGAAAAGTACAAATAAGTTATCAATTTTGGGGAATGTCTAATGGGCCACACATTAAAAGTCAAATTGATATAAATGAAATCATTTCATTATTTGACAAAATAGAGAACTATTGTCGAACCTTGAGTAAATATTATCAAAAGCCATATAGCTATAAAGATTTAATATTGTGACACTAACCTCCAACCTCTTGTGCAAGTATGGATACAAAGCTATGCAACAGTACTTGACGTAAATTAAGAATGCTCCCAAGACAATCTGAATTAGTTTAAGAAACAAACCTGCGGGCATTGAAGAAATTCATTCTGTGACTTTGACAATTGGCCCTCAACTTTTTTCATGATTTTCTCTGCTACTCTAATTGACTGTTAGTAAGATGAGTAAATGTGATTACTAAAACAAATAAACATGAATATGGACTTACAAAGACATGAGATCCGAATAATTCGATCCTTTACAACATACCTGTAAATGCTTGTCAACTAATTCAGTTGCTTTTGAGAGCCTTACTTTAAGATCAATGGAATCCAACATAGATAGCTGCTCTTGAAAACTTATCTCAAAGTTGGCAACAATTATATCAGCCAACTTGTGAATCGGAATAGTCTTTATAAGAACTTTTGTTCTTCCACTGGATTTTTGTTTCTATCCAAGTTAAAAGTTTTAGTCAGTCAGCAGTACCAAATAAATGCAAAAATCAATTAGGAAATACATGATAAGCAATAAAAAAGTGCTGGACTTGTCAAGAATATAGTTTCCAAGTTAGTGGCCACCCCAGAAAATATCAACCCAATGGCACAAAATTCTAACTTATGTAGTACACCACTCAATATGACTAAAATGCACCCTTCCAAAGAATCTTGCCCAACAAATGCAGAGAGCCTCATGCCTTCTCTCACAACCTAAAAATGGAAAAAGCCAAGGAACCGAACTAGATTTATTCTAGAAGAATCATGATATTAAATAAATGAAGGTCAAACTTTCCTTTTTGTTAATCTCAATCAAATGGCCATCGTAGTCTTTCCATGCATATGAGCACAATGCCAAGATTAAAATAGAGACCTATGCCCCAACTGTTTCACAATATACTTGAGTTCAATAGGTTCAGAAAAAAAATCAATGATGTACACCAATCATGCTTCACAGTCAAACAAGTAAAGAAGGCATCTCAAAATCTAAAATTTTTACTTACGTCTCGTAATACTCATCTAACAACCGTAGAAAAAGATATATTAAACCTAATATAATATTAGTTCAAGAAGCCATCAGTATTGAGTAAACCCCAAGCATAATAACTTAACAGTAGGAATTGGTTCCCATCCATGGTAATGTGCATAATAAGAATTGAAAAACAAGGAATGTGCGCAAGGATGGGCTTAATATATGATTCATGCTTACAGTAGTTGGAGCTTATTAGGGTAGCTTTGAAATTCTGAAATTCGTGCATGTTATCTACTTATAATAAGTGGAGCATAATAAGATATGATGACCTAATTAAGTGGATCTTTGCTTTCAACAAGGGCAAAGTAGCTCGGTATCTCTCAAACAAAGATAAATCAAGTTAATTGGATGTCAAGATGATTTTTTGGAAAACCAATTATTGTAATTGCAATGGCTCAATTTTTTTTTTCCTGATCGTAATTCTTTGCGTGTCACTGATTAAGTAGGTTTTTCCTTTTAGCAAAGAGTTAAGCAGCTTAATAACTCCCGAACAAAGACAAATTAAATTGTTTCAAAAGAAGAAACAGAAAGAGTATACAATGATCATTATGGTCTCAACTCGACAAGAAGTTACATCGCAACAGTATGCCAAAATCCTACATGCATTTAAGGCAAATAGTGGGAAAAAACATAGCACCATCCCTACATGGAAAACAGTTTGAAAAACTGCATGGATGTTCAGGATCGTTTTGCCAGTACAGTAATCAATCCAAGTGAAATAGCAGGCTCTGAGATAGCTGCACATAGAAGATGGTGATAGGAAACACATGAAGCAGCACAACTTCAAGTTGGACCCTAGAATTGTAGTGTTAAACAAGTAACTTAACAAAAACAAAGTTACCAGTTGACAGCCTCTGTAGCAAAATGATGAAGTGCAGATAAAGGCTATGTAATTTCAGGAAATTATGAAGGGGGACAGAGAAAGAAGGAATCAAAAAACAGATAAAAAAAAAGTTTTTCAAAAAAAGAGTGCACTTGCTTCTCAAAGGCCAGTAGAAAATAATAGTCTGTGGTCCTTCGGCATACTAGAGTTACGAGGTTCATTCATATGGTACACAAGGTCTGTCACACAATATATAAATGAGTGTCACTTTTCATAAGACATAATAATTTAGAATTGTATTCGCTATACAGTATAGCGGAATGCGGTTTGTACAGGGAATGGATTTGAGAAACTAAGAGCCATACTTCTACTAAAGATGGCTCTCATGGTTCTGCCATTATTATTGATCAGGCTAAGGTTTAAGTTTCAAGCTTTGGTTACTTTGTATCGCAAAGAAAATGAAAGAATGGTACATGGGAAAGAAAAGTTCCAACAGAAATAATGGAGCCAGCTAGAGGACATGAATTTCCATCTATTAATATCTTTCCACAGAAAGATGAATTAAGAAGCAGAAACCCCTAGATCTCTGAATGGCCGTAGTTTAAGCGTTCCAACAATATAAGACAGCTAGGTAATAATGGAAGCCAGCAGAGAAACCATCACTATGATACAGATTATAGAAGGTTATTAAGTACCCTTGGCATAAAAATTGTGTTCATTTCAAGTAAACAAATGTTACATCCTGTCTAATCATTTGAAAAAAAGTTCTATTTAACAAATTTTCACCTGTTCAAGAACAGATATAAGCTCCATGGCAGTGGCTTTGAGCTGGCGAGCCAATGCTATGAAATTAGGATCCTGCTCCGCTTGCTCCATCTCTAATTAAGATGAGAAAAATGCTAACAACTTATCATCATTGCTAATAAGGATATAAGGTTGTTCAATACATACTTAAGAACAATAATAGTGGCATCAATATAGGAGAAGCATTGAAACATTTTTAATTCAAACAAGTAATTTCAAACGGAATAAAAGATACTAATAATTATTTATACAAATAAACTACTCTAGAAAGAGCAAGCAAAACATCATTTGTCCAATAGCAAAGGAGATCTAAAAGTAATTTGACTAAAACCTAAAATTACCATTCTAAAGTAAAATTTTTCTGTCAATACCTCAATTAGAACAACCAAAAAGAGAAGAACAACTAATTAGAAGAGGACAACCTGACTTTGGGTTGTATAATATATATTGGGTCACATAGAAAGTTACCAAAATGCAAACAGGCTGACCACATCTTGAGATGGATTCTTAGTCAACATAGTTCTAAGAAGAAGCTCAAATATCTTGTTCATTATATTATTCATGGGTGGGAGGTAGTTGCCACAAAATTTCTCAAAGAGAGTCACATTATAGAGCCTTTAAGACAAAGAAATGTCCTCTTCTCTACTTTTCAGTTTGTTAACTCCCTCCTAAATTAGTGCCAGTAAACTATTATGTATAACAAAATTAAGGGTAAAGAAATATCCTCTTCTCTACTTTTCAGTTTGTTAACTCTCTCCTAAATTAGTATTAGTAAACTATTATGTAGAACAAAATTAAGGGTAGTGGCTCAGTAAGTTAACCACTTAAACAAACCAAGGCCAAGGTTCAACCCACTAACACCCCTTCCAAGGAGGCCCCAAGACGGGGAGGGAGGAGAGAGAGTGTGAGAAAAAAAATTTTATTAATTAAAATTATTTACAAAAGACACAACATTAAACTATTGAGCAACATAGAAGAATAATTTGTATATGAAAGTCTTCCTTTTTTAAATAACTCCAAGAAGAATAAAATTGATAAAATTCTAATAATGTCTTCAATTCTTATTAGATGTTCTATTTTATGAGAATGTGACATACTATCAATATGGTCAAGCTTCTATTCAATTAATGTTATTTATGACAATTATTATTAACAACCATTTCAAATTGTTAATGATAAGTACTAATTTTTAGTCGATCTAATAGGTGATTGCTAAGGACCTACAATTTCTTTAATCTAATAGTGTGTTTGGGTAGGGTACTAGTTGAGGGAATTTCTATTTTAGAAACAACCCTTAAAGTACCTTTGTTCTAATTCCATCGTTTCAGATACCTAACAAGGCATAAGGTGAAAATCACAAGGTGTTCAAAAAATCTTGTTACACACCTCCAATTCCTTCGGAATGACACCTAAGTAAATTTTGCTAAGCTCCATCTTGTCAAACTCTCCCCAATCCACTGGACTCAATTAATTTTCGCAGAACACTACAACTAGCGTGCTTCAACCACCAGCCACTTCCAAAGCATACAAATTAATCTCAAGCAACAACATCATCCTCCACTTGCCACCAACATTCACCACATATGAGCTCAACATGCATGAATTCCCTTAACATCTAAACCTAAAGCTCTATAAGACCAGAATATATAAGAACATTTTTATGCAATTAGTTCTACTCTCTTGACTGCCTACAAATGGTCTCATCCATACTATAAAGAAATATCATGATGACTCACCAGCTTTTGTCATGTCCAGAGGAGAAATTCGTGCAGTGCAATAAGTTCCTGTTGCACTAAGTTCCTCAACACTAAATCTGCACAAACCTTCAAGAACAACAGTGAAAGTGACCCTCCCACTTGGTTCCTCTATTCCTCTTGAGAGATACAACACTCGAGCAGCAACTCCTCTACATTTAATATCATAATCTATCAGCAAAGCAACAAGATGTAAACTACAACAATAAGGCGTAAACTTCAATGAAAACAAAAAGGGTTAAAACGGGGCAATAAGCCAGTTAACCTCTAATGGACTAACATTATGAAAGAGAAGGAAATTTAAAATGAAAATATACCTGTTATGCCAGTGAAAAACCTCTTGCTGATTTTTTCCATCCAGTTTGTGACAATCTGATATCCCAAATTGATTTTTCAAGTTCCGCTGAACATGTTCCGCCACTACACCTATGAATAGTAAAATGGTAGAATTCTCACACATAATGAAAGAAAACTTGCACTGTAAAATAAATAACCAGAAGCAGGCTTACCATTACTGGGATATAACACAGGCCCCACCATTGTTGACTCTGCCTCATCATGGACTGGTAAGATGCCTATTAACCGTTTCTCTTCTATCTTCCATAATTCTTCTTCAATTAACGTCACGCTACACAAGGAGAAACACCATTTTTCCTAAGGAAGTCAGAACCAAAACTTAGAGAATACAAATAGTCAAAGCGGCAGCGAAATAAAAATAAACAAGTTTTGAAAATCAACGGATGCCTGAAGGCATCACCAACTCACCAATAATGTGTGAACAAATCAAAAGACAGTTTCTCCAAAATAATATATATATACTCTAATTATAACAAAATGATTTCAATAAATCAAGCGTCATAGTTCGCAATGAAGAACTAGACACTCCATTAAAGGCACAATGATAATAGATTCATCAATTCACAGCCCAAGAAATTCTCTTCAATATATGGCTATGTGCTTAAGTTGTTAGGTAAAAACCCAACAAACGATTTATACTCCAACCACTCATGTGAATGTCTTTTTGGGTTTAACACCTAGATAAATTATATCTCACTTTATATCATAAGATGAAACATAATTATAAGAAAATGAGAATTTTGGGAAATGAAATCAAGACCACTTAGATCAATGGGCCAGTGGATTCAAAATCCTAAGCAGTTATGTGAGGGCCAAAGAATGATATTGTTAGGTCCATAGTGCCTTGGACAAAGACAAGCAATTACATGGGTTGGGAATTTAATGTAAATGGGAATGGCCATCCAGGCTCCTTATCTTAAGAAGTTTGACTAGTTCGGATGATATCCTTTATATATCAAAATCTTTTTTATATTAAAATCTCCACCATTAAATTCTCATCCAATGGTAGAGAAGGGAGATAGACGGGGTATCTTTGCGGTGCTCAAATGGGTTGATAAACAATCGTGTCGCACATCTGAGCCTCGTATATGGAGCCAGTCAAGCTGCCCACATGGCATAATAGAACTTCCAGGCTTCCCTATAAATACAAGGCTTCATTAACCATTGAAGTGGATCCGAAATCAGGTGCACTGGAGAAATAGCTACTAACTTAGCACTTGGATTGAATCATCAGCATTCTTGGAGCCAAGTGGCCTACCTCAAGAGTCAGGTTGTGTTCTTGAGAGGAACACTTGACCCGAGTCATTTCCTCATACTTTGGAGTCTTTCTACTCTATCTCCATACTTAATGAGAAAACAAAGTTAAGACCCATGAATACCTAGAGTAGGTGAGCAGATGTTACGACGTAGAAGTGCAAATTAAACAAACTGATAATTTTAATATGCAGAAAGCAATTATTAGTTTAGATAGTCAGAATTAATTTATCACCACTCACATGCATGTATACAGGAATGAAATGGCAATTAAGTAAAAGTGTGCTGAGAAACCCTTTAGGCTATCAATCACCAACTTCAAAATTCATAATATGAAAATTGTAAACTTACAAACCCACAAATAGACATGCTATGCTTAGATGACCGACTATGGACATGTGACCAATTAGGGTACTTCTTAGATATACAGAAACACAGTTATCCAAACTCCATCTTGTTTTTCCAAATGGATCTCTAAAATATGAACAAAAAGTATTATAGACCATGGGATGACTCTCTCTTGTGTTTAATAACTCTTGATGGGTTCGGTTATAATATGGGCTGACACAGAAATCAACCCATCTATTGAAAGGGGCTAGGAAGTAGTGAAACCCAAAAGACCCCATTCACAGCCCACCTTCAATAGGCACATTCTAGGCCAAAGAAGGTAACGACGATCCAAGTCCAATAGGTCATCTCTGTGGCGCGACCAATTATAGCCCAAGTCCACTCTCCACCTCAGCAACAGAAGTTTGGCAAAGCATAGGGTGCTGGCGTAGTAGGCACCGACCAATGGTAATAAAGGTCAACTCTGGGGAAATACCATACCGGCCAACCCACAACAACCTAGTCAATCCACACAGGAATAGCCTGGCCTCTATCGGTCACAACCAGTTGCAGTCACATCACCACTACAAGACGACGCCCGACAACGGTGGCTCTCATGAATGCCTAATGGCCGACGAATTTTAGCAGGAAACTTGTCACCAACTTTGATGTCAATGGCACCATTGGCCACGCTTACAAATGTCCCTCTCCTCCGTCAGAGAAGGAATCAATTCCAATCGATTGCCAAGAGTTCAGAAAAAATCAAGCTCTCTTTCTAAAAACAGCTCTCTCGCTCCTCGATACTCCAAAAGCCACTCCCCGAGTACAATATGCCGGAGCCTTACCCTCTAACTTTCTTATAGCTGCTCCCCGTTGAGTGCATTATAGGAGCTCAGTCCTCTTATATTCTCCACATACGTGTATCTTTGTATTCTTTTATATCAACGCGTCTGTCTATTTTCTGAGAAAGATTTCTAATTTAACCGTTGGAGGATAAACCGATGAGTGAATCTCACCAATCCTCTGAACTTTTGTTCACTATTTGTAATGCGTAGAACCCTGGTTAATAGAGACGAAGACCGGACCAACTTTAATCCAACCCACAGTAGAAGATCGAGTAGCTCTTCAATCCGTATAATAACCCGGATCTAGAGATGCATCACTCCAAATAGACTAATTCTTAACAAGATTTCCTCACTACGCAATGACCAATTATCACCAAAAAAAGGCTAATTCTAACTTGAATTTTTCATTGGCCAATTTTTTAACACCTCTCTATCTCCACTACCTCACTAATCTCACCCCCTAACTTCTTTTATACAAAGAATCAACTAAGCAGCTCCCAAAAAATATTGATCAATGCAGTTAAATATAGTGGATAAGGGCCGAAAACTACATTCAGCTTGGGCTTTTATCCACCAAAAATCATGCGGTTCAGATCTAGATGTCGGCAGCATGAGCTCATGTCTCACAGTTTTCAAGCTGCTTCACTCTTAGAAACTAGAGCTTGAGTTTCCAACTCACTTGCATTGAGTGAGGTGATTCTGGAGGTCCACAACTTTAGTTGGCGCCTTGCTTGCTTCTAGCAAGTCGATTCAGGAGGTCTGCAACTTGAGCTGCTATCTTGTTTCAATCTAGCTAATTGATTCTAGAGGCCAGTAGCTTGAGGCATTATCTCGCTTCCATCTAGCTTATTGACTTTGAGTCCTTCAACTTGACCCGATATCTTGCTGCTATCTAGTTGACTTTAGAAGCCTACAACTTGAGCCGATATCTCATTGCTACCTAGCTTCTGTCCTGTTTGAACTACTCATGGTTAAACCACCTTAATAATAATCTTAAGTCCGGAAACAAATCTTATATGATGGTTAAATTAACTGATAGTGTCACGAAACATGCCAAGACATATTGGTCTAACAATTAACATTGAGTTTGCCCCGGTAACTAGCCCAAAGGGACCAGCATCCTAGGACTCTCATCTCATGACCGAGAATCTAGTACAGCTCGGCATCCACACCATTGCCATTATCAGTAGTCTAACTACGCGGTCTAGATGAGTCGGTAATCTCCTTTTCCTCTTTTCTCATCTTGAGCCAATGCTGAATTGGGCATTGGAGGGGTTCTCTGCTAACAAAAGTTGGGTCACTTTACTTATTTGTTTGTGGTACGAAGGTTCAGGTTAGTTGGTTACTCGATCAAATCCAATCTCAAGTCTACTTCCTTCAGAGTCAAATGTTGCAAGTTTACACCACAGGTCCTCGGATGGCTCCGGCATCATACAGTTCCGAGTCGTAGCACCCAACCGACTCAACAGCCACTAAAATTGCACGATTATATTTAAATATTTCTTCATTTAGTTGGTATACTAAGTAGTTAAATATTAGGATGTTAAATATTGAATATTGTGTTGTTAGTTTGATGAGCTGAAATCTGTTACCTATCACGTGAAATCTGTTAGGCTGATGAGGGAGTAAATACTCCAAATTTGTGATGTGCAAGGGAAGAAGATATTTCAGTTACTCTAACCTCACGTCTTTCTCTCTCTCTCTCTCGCTCGAACCTTCTCTTTTCTCTCTGTTTGGTCTCGTCCTGCTCACTGCTCGTTCTCCCCTCCCCTTCCTCTGCAACACCCGGCCGACTTGCATCATTTCGGCCGTACTATAGCAGGAGACCGCGGTCTCACTGTAGCTCCATCAAAGGACCAAGATCCTACTGAAGCAAGGTCGTGTTGTGCTCGCTTCATTGGTACTCTCATTGAGACATGGCAGAGGGCACGACGACGCGGTACAAATCGATGGAGGAATCGATTGCTGGATTGAAGGAGACAACCGTTGCTCTTCAACACCAATCTGAGAGTATCGTCACCACTCTCCAGCACCACTCCGAGGGTATTGCTTCTAACACTACTCTCGGTGAACAATTACAGCAATTTATGTCAGAAGTCCTCCACTCCCTCGCTCGAATCGAAGCTCACAATCGATCTATAGTAAACCCTCCCTTGCTTCCAATCCCACCATCGTTTATGGCATCCTCGACTGCACACCCTGTTTCTCCTCATTCAACAACCCCATCTCTCCTTCCTCATATCACGACCGATTCCCCGTCCGCTCTACTAGTGCACTTACCTAAGCTCGAAATTCCCTTCTTCTCTGACGACAACGTCCTTGGATGACTGTTTCAAATTGAACGATTCTTCCATTATCACCTTACCCCTCCGATCAGGAACTCACAATAGCTTCCTTCTACATGTCTGATCTAGCACTCCAATGGTTCCAGTAGTTGCATGCAACCCACCAGCTCACCACCTGGGAAGCATTCAGCCGTGATCTGGAGCTTCGATTCGGCCCCTCCACCTATTCCAACCCTGAAGCCTTACTCTACAAACTACGCCAAAACACTTCAGTCGCCTCCTATATGTCTGAATTTGAAGCTCTGTCTACCCATACCTCAGGCCTTACTACAACGAACCTTCTAAACTGTTTCATCTCTGGTCTCCAAGATGAAATTCGGCGGGAGCTTTTACTGTTGAAAATGCAGACGCTATCGGAGACCATTGGGATGGCCAAGTTAGTAGAGGAAAAATTAGAAGCGGGTCACTCCTCTTTTCACCGCCCCTTGACTTCCAAACAACAGCCCCAAGCTCTAGGCCAACCGCAGCGGCCATTGACCCACCAGCACTTGACACCGAGATTGCCCATCAAGCGGCTCACGCTAGCAGAAATGGCGGCACGCCGTGCACGGGGCTTGTGCTTCAATTGTGATGAACAATTACTTCAAGCCATCATTGCCGTCCACCCCAATTCCTTTGTATGATTGCTGAGGCTAACAACAGTTCGCCCATTGAATCACTCTACTCAGAGGAGATTTTCGTAGGAATAGAACTCCAGCCAATGGACTCACCAGAAGTAGAATCCATGTTGCCCAACACAGATTCTGCTCCCACAATTTCCTTACATGCTCTTGAAGGCCGATTTGTACACTCTACACTATGGCTGCAAGGCTAGATTGCAGGCCGTCCAGTCGTCATCCTTGTGGATAGCGGCTCTACTCATAACTTCCTACAAACTAGGGTGGCTTGGAACTTGGGACTGACAATCCAGCCATCACAACACCTCAATGTCATCGTAGGCAACGACGATTCTCTCCACTGTGAAGGGATTTGTTACAATACTCTAATAACGTTGGATCAATCTCAATTCCGGGTGGATTTATACTTGCTGCGCATTTATAGGGCAAATATAGTTTTGGGAGTACAATGGCTAGCTACAATTGGCCCTGTCTTGTTTGATTACAAGGCATTGTGGATGAGTTTTGATCATGCTGGCCAAAAACTCACTCTACGAGGCTTGCAATCACCTTCTATTTCTGCCATGACCCTGGGGCAACTAAGGAGAAGTGACACGACTAAATCCACTGCTTCCTACTTCCACATGACAGTTACTTCCGTAAGGCAAGCAACTCAGGATCCGACAGCAGAGCCTCTCTCCTTCACAGACTCCATATCCCCAGATATCGACCCTTCCAACAAGGCAGCCTTGCAACAGCTACTCACTACATTCACAGGAGTCTTCTCCCTACCACGAGGCCTCCCTCCATGCCGGGTCACCGATCACCACATTCCGCTAAAACCTAACTCCGAACTGATCAACGTCAAGCCTTACCGGTACCTACATTTCCAGAAGGCGGAGATGGAACGTATGATTTAAGAGATGCTGGCTGAAGGCATCATTCGGCCCAGTCATAGTCCCTTTTCGTTTCCTGTCTTATTGGTCAAGAAGCGCGATGGCAGTTGGCGATTTTGTGTGGACTACCAAGCCTTAAACGCTATCACTGTCAAGGATAGATTTCCCAACCCTATGGTTGATGAGCTACTGGATGAACTGGCAGGGGCACGGGTTTTCTCCAAACTCGATCTTCGAGCTGGATACCGTCAGATGAGGGTCCACCCAGAGGATATCCACAAAACAACCTTCCGAACTCACAACGGCCACTTTGAGTTCATGGTCATGCCTTTCGGGTTATCGAACGCCCCCTCTTCCTTCCAATCCAAGATGAACGAGATCTTCCGTCCAGCGCTACGGCGATCCGTGTTGGTATTTTTTGACGATATTCTTGTCTACAGCCCCACCTTGCAGAGTCATCTTCACCACCTCGCCCAGGTACTACACATCCTCCAATCCCATTCTTTCTTTGCCAAGCTATCTAAGTGCGATTTCGGACGCACCTCGCTGACGTACCTTGGTCACATTATCTCCGAGCGCGGCGTGGCAGTTGATCTCTCCAAGATTACTGCCACCCAAAACTGGCCGCAACCGACTAGCGTGACCCAATTGCGCGGGTTTCTGGGGCTCGCCGGGTATTATCGCTGCTTTGTGAACCAGTATGCCCAGATCTCTACTCCTCTTACGATGTTATTATGCAAGAATGCTTTCATTTGGACCCATGAGGCCGAGCAAGCATTTACATCCCTCAAGGCTGCACTCACCACCACCCCAGTGCTTGCCTTGCCAGATTTCACCAAACAATTCATGGTACAGACCGATGCTTCAGGACAAGGCATAGGGGCTGTGATGCTTCAACGGGGACATCCCATTGCCTATTTTAGCAAACAACTTTGTCCGAAACTGCAGACCTCCTCCACCTATATTAAGGAGTTATGTGCTATCACCGAGGCAATAAAAAAATGGCGCCAATATTTGTCAGGCACCAAATTCACCATCCAAACTGACCAGCAACCACTCAAATCCCTTCCCACCCAAACCATTCACAACCCCGAACAGTAACGCTGGATCACCAAACTCCTTGGGTTTGATTTCGACATCGAGTACCAGCCAGGGCATAACAATGGACCAGCTGATGCATTATCTAGGCGCGAGCTTGGGTCATGCCTCGCACTTCAAGCTGTGTCCCAACCTATCATGGGCTTGTTGGCAGTTTTGAGAAGATTTATTGACAAGCATCCTGCAAATGCTTCATTCACTAGGGCCATTCAAGAGCAGCCGGGCGACCACCCTGAATTCTCCTGGCGCAATGGACTGATTTTCTTCCATAATCGAATTTGGGTACCCCCTGAGTCTGCTCTGTCTCACGTGATCATGCAAGAGTACCACAATTCCCCACTTGGAGGGCATGCCGGCATTCACCAAATCTTTTCCCGCATTGCATCAATTTTCTCCTGGCCAGGTATGCATAAGGAAGTGAGAGACTTTGTCAATAGTTGCCCGGTTTGCCAGCAAGTTAAACCTCTTAATACCGCCCCACAAGGGCTTCTTCAGCCACTTCCCATTCCGGGTAATATTTGGGAATCCATCTCCATGGATTTTATTACTCATCTTCCCCCTTCGCGTGGCAAGACGGTTATACTGGTGGTTGTTGATAGGCTCTCCAAATATGCCCATCTCTCAGCCCTGGACACCTAGTTCACTGCTGTGCAAGTGGCAGAGATGTTTATCAGGGACGTCTGCAAGTTACACGGGTTTCCGGCAGATATCGTCACTGATCATGATCCTTTGTTCATGAATCTGTTTTGGAGGGAACTCTTCAAACTGCAGAGAACCCGGCTGTCCACCAACAGCGCCTATCACCCACAATCCGATGGCCAAACTAAAATCGTCAACCGTTACTTGGAGGATTACCTGCAGTGCTTCGTGGCTGGTGTCCCCTCCTCATGGGTACATTATTTACCTTGGGCTGAGTGGCATTACAACACAGTGTGGCACTCTTCCATAAAAATGAGCCCCTTCAAAGTAGTTTATGGACGCTCACCACCCAATTTGCTCACCTACGTGCAAGGCCCCTCTTCTATAGCAGCCGTAGGCGACCTGCTGACCACCCAAACGACTCTCCTGGCTACTCTCAAGACCAACTTGCAGCGCGCCCAGCTGAGAATGAAACAACAAGCGGATTCACACCGGACAGATCGAGAATTTTCAGTTGGCGACCTGGTCTTCGTGCGTTTACAACCTTACCGCCAAACTTTCGTGGCGGGACGGCAAACCAACAAACTCGCCAAGCGATATTACGGTCCCTTCCGCATCCTGGATCGGGTAGGAGTCGTCGCCTACCGTCTGGACTTGCCGACACACTCCAAAATACACAATGTCTTTCATGTGTCCCTACTCAAACAGTGTTATGGTGATCATAGCAGCCCCACACTGGATCTACCGACTGAGGCTCTCGGCTCCCAACCTTTGCTATAGCCTTATCAAATTCTCGAGTTCCGGTGCATTCTCCGCAACAACCAGCAAGTGTCCCAGGTCTTAGTCCATTGGAAGACCTAATAGCCTGAGGAGGCTACTTGGGAGACAGCTTCCGAGTTCCCGCAAGATTTCCCCAGTTTTAACCTTGAGGACAAGGTTGATTTTCATGGGTGCGGCAATGTTGCGAGTTTACACCACGGGTCCTCGAATGGCTCCTGGCATCCTACAGTTCCAAGGCTTTGCACCAGGCCGACTCAGCGGCCACTAAAATTGCATGATTATATTTAAATATTCTTTCATTTAGTTAGTATACTGAGTAGTTAAATATTAGGGCATTAAATATTGAATATTGTGTTAGTTTGATGAGCTGAAATCTGTTACCTATCACGTGAAGTCTGTTAGGCTGATGATGGTGTAAATCCTCCAAATCTGTGATGTGCAAGGGAAGAAGAACTTTCAGTTACTCTAACCTCACATCTCTCTTTCTCTCTATCTCTCTCTCTCTCTTGAACCTTCTCTTTTCCCTCTATCTAGTCTCGTCCTGCTCATTGCTCGTTCTCCCCTTCCCCTTCCTCTGCAACACCCGGCTGACTTGCATCATTTAGGCCGTACTGTAGCAGGAGACCGCGGTCTCACTATAACTCTATCAAAGGACCGAGGTCCTACTGTAGCAAGGTCGTGTTGTGCTCGCTTCATCAAACCTCAGCTCATGTGGGCGGCATCGATGTTATTTTCTTAAGGAATCAATATGCAGCACACAAATTAATTGGATAAGCAAACGAGTTCCAGAAAGGTAAAATCGAAAAACGTTCGATATAGAGAAAAACAAAACACATTTAGAAGCAGTTCTTTTATCAGAATCGAGAATAATAGCTTGAAATTTAACCCGAATCGCATAACTAACGTAAACAAATCAAAATTACGTTTCAAATTATTCATTAGCTTCAAAGGAAGAGAAGGAACCTGCTGGGATCAGTGCAGCCGATTTGAACGATAGCTCCGGGCAATAACACTTCGTTTCTGAAAGGAAGAATTCCCAAACGGCTAGGCAGTACGACGGATTCCATCGCCATATCTCTGATATAAGATGAAAAGGAGAGAGAGCGAGAGATGAAATATAAAGGAGTATGCAAGGCAACGGAGCGCCTTTTTGGCTAAAACACTCGTTGCTTGGATGTCCTTTTGTGGGTCTCTCATTTTCTTCCCCTCCGATTCGGGGGAAGCTAAATGTACAGCCGAAAACGGCTGAAACACTCGTTGCTTGGTGTCCTTTTGTGGGTCTCTCATTTTCTCCCCCTCCGATTCGGGGGGAAGCTAAATGTACAGCCGAATTTTTAACTGCTTGGTCAATCCTAAAACCATTATTTGTGATAAAAGAGTTCCATGACAGCTGTTAAAAAATGTATGTCTTTTAAAATAATAAGGAAATTGTTTGGTTATTAGTGTAAAAATAACTTCATCAATTTTTAAATTAGGTCATTTATTAATGCAATATTATGTCTCGTTTGATAGCAATTATTTTTTAAGATTGAATGTTCTGTTTAATATCTTATAAAACCGTTACTTGGTTAATCATTTTGATTTAATACTTTCTTATTTA
>JAODPA010083090.1:0-25820 GCA_025585075.1 Nepenthes mirabilis | reverse complement strand
CCGGTCTAAGAACTTTTGAGCACGTGTCATTATTAATTTACTCATTAATTGTTTTATTTTTTTACTTTTCTGGGGTGGTGAGAAAGTACAGTCACCGTACCAGAGCAGATCGAGAAAGACGCAGATCTCGCGAAACAAATAACGACCAACCGTCTCAACTGTAGAAAGTCGTGGACCGTAGATGGTGAGATCTCAGCCTATATTTTCTCCGTATCGGAAAACCACCATACAGCGAGATATCTCCAAATCCCTACAACAGCCACACAAAGGGAAGGTAGCAAAATGGATGGATTTTTGGCGGAATTTTGAATTTGGGACGGATTGATGGAATCGAGAAAACCCTAGAGGAAGGAAGATAAAGAAGTCGACGATTGGGAAGGCTGTGATTGGGCTGTGAAGGCTACTTGTGGAACAGATCTTTTGTTGCCTCGAAGAGGGAGGAGGGGGAGGAGGATCGATGAAGGGTTTGTTCAAATCGAAGCCGCGTACGCCGATCGAGCTCGTCCGACAAACTCGCGATCTTCTTATCTATATCGACCGCGATGCTAATATTCGTGAAAGCAAGCGCGAAGAGAAGGTTCGTATTTTGGGTACTTGTTTTTCGGAGATTGTATCTTTTGTGTATTTGGTTTTCGTGATTATCTTGTGAATTTATGATTATTCATAGCAATTTGGATGTTGATTTAGTAGCTCGGATGGAACTAGCTGCGCTAGGTTTGGAATTTAATATTATTTAGCTTTTAGGAATTAAAATTTGCTTGAAAAATACATATTTGCTGGTAAGGTAGCCCATGTGTTGATAACGCAGATGAGTCATAGATTTGCGTTCCAGGAGCGCTGCTTCTTATGGATGGACAGAAACATAAGGCAGAGACTGATATCAGATCCATACATTTTCTTGATGATTCGCTCCATCATTGAAACAACCCGAATTCACCCCCCCTAAAAAAAACGACATTTCTGATTTGACTTTGTTGGGAGAGGACTGAAAACTCAACGAAATATAACGAACCACAATGCACACTATTGAGAGAAAACTACCCAAGAAAAGTCTCTCCTGCTTGATTGAATCTACTATTAGTCAGCAAATAGCACAAAAAAGCAGCTATGCAACAAGAAATAGTTGAAGAAAACATAAACCAATCACACACACAAGACACAAAATATTTTATGTGAAAAATCCCCTCAAATCAAAGGAAAAAGAATATGAGACTCGAGACTCCATTCAAAGAGCTCCACTAAAAATCAGATTAAGGTTGAAAAGTCTGGTTCAAGCTCTCACAATGGACAGACAACCTCAACCTCAACATCAAAGAGATAAAATCAACAAACAAGGAGATTGAAGAGTTTCACCAACATAGTTGATTCTTTCTGAATAGCAGCTTTCGATCTACAGAGCTTCAAAGATGATCTTCAAAATGAAGCCTTACATGTCCTATTCCTGTTGTTCAAAGTCAGCCAAATCGGACAGCATATGACCATCTGATCATGATGTTGATCACAGCAACACATTGTTACTTCACCCAGAAATCTCCTCAATAGTCACTCTAGTTTTTCTTCTCTCTTTTTCAGTTGTTCATTGATAAAGCCATAGCTCTCTCCTAATTAAATAATGGGGTAAAAAGGATTTTCAAATAAGCCTCAAGCATGGGACAAAAACCTCTTAAGGGCTTCTCCAAAAATGAATCAAACAATTGGGCTTATCCCCACATAGGAAGGGAACACAAGGCCCAACAATTATTTCCCTTTTGGCTATCAAACGACGAGACTCAATTTTCCTTCTTGGTAGAGTCTTTGCCAATATGTCAGAATCATTATTGTCATTGTGTATGTTCTTATGTTGTAGCAATTTGGCATCTAGAACATTTTGTATCCAAAGATACCTTACATCACTGTGTCTTGACCTTGCACGGAAGTTGGGCCTAAACCCACTTTGATTTGATTCTCTACACCTCCACTACGGGTATGTGCAATGTTGCTCTATAATTGAAGTTTTACAGAGGGATTGATCAAAAAAGGGGTGGGAGAGGGTTTGAAGTTCTGAAGTCAGAAAGGCTTTGGTTTTAGTTGCCGATGGAACATTCTTCACTGCCTTCCCTTTTCTATCAAGGTCATAAGTGTCTACGCTCATCGATTTCTTCTGAAGTGCAATTTTGGGTTTTGAAACTTGAAGGGAGCCAAGCATTTTCTTTTGAGTTATAGCAGTGACTTTGTTTTGGCATTGAGGTACTGTTGCAGTCTTCTCAGGTGTTACAACAGTCAGAGTTCGTTCCTTTAAATCAAATATGTTCGATGCAATAAAGCTTGAACTCTCTGATTTAGGTGTTTGTTTTATCATTTGATCTGCTATCACATTCCACATATTCAGAGACATTGGTATGTTTTTTAGAAGTTATTAGTGTATGAGTGAATTAAACACTAGAAAATTATGAAGGAAGCCCTGTCAATGTGTTTTTAAATAGCAATCCAGTGTCTTACTTGTTCAGCAATGGAGATGTGTGGCTCCAAACTTTGACAAGATAGCCTAGTGCATGAGGCTATTGGATTGCATTTTAAGGTAATATATTAAATGTATGCAACCTTACCTTTATATTGCAATTCAATATTCAGTAAAAAAAAAATCATATCTTTATATTATAAAGAGATTGTTTTTGTGATTTGAGTATGTTATGTCCATGTCAAATTGGAGCAACCTTGGTCTTTTAAGGCGTACTATCTTGCTTTCATATTTACTATTTGTTAGGGTCATTTTTGTGATTGACATATTCCGTGACTATATTTAGTTATGTGTCGATATTGGGTTGTGTTCATCAAAGTGCTACATCAACTTATTTTCGTGGCTGTCCGTTCCCTGGTTCCAAGAGTATCACGCCTGTTGTTCACCTGCTACATGCTTGAGCTCCGATTCCAGAAACCCCGCGCCTGCCGTGTGCTTGCCATCCGCTCAAGCCCTGATTGCAGTAGCCCCGCGCCTTCGGTGAGCTCACCAGGTGCTCGAGCCTAAAATCTAGTAACTGTCCGCTTGAATCTCGCCGTCCTCTCGCTTGAGCTCCAATAGGGTTTTCTTTTGAAACATTCGGTGCGCTCGCCACGCACTTGAGCCGTGCTTGAGCGCCGCAGCAACGGTCATTAATTTTAAATGCATTTTTCAAGCTCTCTTTAAATTTTCTCTTATTCCGGTTGCACAACTTTTTACTGAAGCATTTTAGAGCGCCCCACTTTGAGAAAACTTCATCTTTTACTCCATTAACCTTGCTTCTACTGAGAAAATCGTAATTAGATCATTATGTTCCATATGTTAACGGTTTTCTCACAACTTTCTCTTTACCAATCTATCACTCCTACCCTTCTACCTTCGTTGGCAACGTTGGTACTGTAAAGAAGGGTTCCGGTGGGGCTTGCTACTTCAAGCGGTTCGTGAGAGAAAATTGACGTGAAGATCGGAAGGCATTCGATTCTGTTGTCGCGAACAAATCCAATGAGTTCCTTAGTAGGGATCACAAGACGGGAGTAAGGCAACTAAGTTAGCGCATTTGTACCACTCGATCTGTAAGTTGATTTTCATAGTGGATATCTTCTCTGGTCTTCGATAGTGTTTGAACCCGTGCTTTTCTTGTATTTTTTTTACTTTATGTGTTTTGTTACGGAATTGCCAAAGGGGGAGATTGTTAGGGTCATTTTTGTAATTAGCATATTCTGTGACCATATTTAATCATGTGTTGATGCTGAATTGTGTTCATTGAAATGTTGCATCAACTTATTTTCGTGACTATCCGTTCCCGGGTTCCAAGAGTATTACGGCTACTGTTCGCCTACTACCCACTCGAGCTCCGATTCCAGAAGCCCCGTGCCTGCCGTTCGCTCGCGATCCGCTCGAGCTTCGATTCCAGTAGCCCCGCGCCTTCCGTGAGCTTGCCGGGAGCTCGAGCCTAAAATCCAATAACCATCCGCTTGAAGCTCGCCGTCCTCTCGCTCGAGCTCCAATAGGGTTTTTTCTTGAAACCCTCGGATGCTCGAGCGCCGTGGCAACGGTCATTAATTTTAAACGCGTTTTTAAGCTCTCTATAAATTTCCTCCTTATTTCGGTTGCCCAACTTTTTACTGAAGCATTTTGGAGCGCCCCACTTTGAGAAAACTTCATCTTTTACTCCATTAATCTTGCTCCGACTGAGAAAATCATAATTAGATCATTGTGTTTCATGTGTTATCGGTTTTCTCACCACATTCTCTTTACCGATCAACCACTCCTACCCTTCTACTTTCGTTGGCAACGTTGGTACTGTGAAGAAAAGATTCCAATGGTGTTTGCTACTTCAAACAGTTTGTGAGAAAAGATTGACATGAAGAACGGAAGGCGTCCTGTTCCGTTACCACAGGCAAATCCAAGGAGTTCCTTGATAGGGATTATAAGACGGAAATAAGTCGAATAGGTTAGCCCGTCTATACCACTCAATCTGTAAGTTGATTTTCATAGTGAATATTTTCTCTAGCCATTGAAACCCGGAGGGTTTTTCTCGATTACTGTGAGTATCGAGTTTTTCTTTCGTCACCAAAAATTACCTCTTGTTTACTATTGCTTCTTATCTTACTTGTGATGCATGTTATTGTTCATATCATCTAGATATAAATATTCTTTACCTGTATTAAATTTTTAATTTTTGTACTGCTTCTGCTAATATTGCACGGGGTCGAAACTTTATTGCATAATTTGGGACGAAACATCCTTTTCAATATTGATGTGCTTAATTGTATTAGTTAGTTGGTTAGTTTAATCCACATATATGGCTGTGTGTAACCGCTTTGATATACACAATTTACATTGCTTTTGTCCTCTTTAGATGGCGGAGCTAGGCAAATGTATTCGAGAATTAAAATCGATTTTGTATGGAAGCAGTGAAGCTGAGCCTGTGCCTGAGGCTTGTGCGCAGTTAACCCAGGAGTTCTTTAGAGAAGATACATTCCGTCTACTAGTTATCTGTCTTCCAAAATTGAACTTGGAGGTATGCATAAGCTTCTCTCTGAAATAGGATGATAAAACTGCAAATCTGCAAAGTTGCCACACCTTTCATGCGTTCCACTTGTTTCATCCATATCATGCAATCCTGGAAATGGATTCAATAAATTTTTCCACTTTTCAATTTGTAATTTTTTTTTTCCTGGATTTGCTGCTTGTGAAACTGAGTTTCTTATGCAGGCCCGTAAAGACGCCACTCAAATTGTTGCTAATTTGCAGAGGCAGCAAGTTCATTCACGGTTGATTGCATCTGAATATTTGGAAAATAATAAAGATCTGATGGATATTTTGATTTCAGGGTAGGTTGTTGAGAAGTTAGTGTTGGAAGTACATTGTTGTAGTAACTAGCTTTCCAACTTTGGTTGCATTTGTCCTCTTTATTTCTCCTTATTCTCTCATAAGCCATTGGCCTCTTAATCACGAGTTCCATTGTTAACTTTATTTCCTTATTCTGTGTTTTACTTATTGTTGACTAGAATTCTGCTATATCTAATAATAGGAGAATTGAGTAGGCAAAAACCCTTGTGTCCTTTTAATCTTCCATTTCCTTGTTGCCTCAATCAGATGTTGTGGAGTATTTCATGTTCGCCTTGAACTTGAAATTTAACATTCTTTGACTTCTGGGCTCAAGATTGCTCTGAATTGCAGTTATGAAAATGCTGACATGGCCCTGCATTATGGTTCGATGCTGAGGGAGTGTATACGTCATCAGGTTGTGGCTCGGTGAGTGAAATGAAATTGATCAATCAGGTTTTAGGGAAATTTATTTTATTTACCTTTTTGTATTTCACTAGCTGGATATGTCAGAAATAAGATTCTGTTCATTATTCTTTTGCAAAAATATTGGTTGCTTGTTATTTCATTGAGTTTCTACCTTGAACAATTAATTGCTTTCCATTAGAAGTTCATCATGTCCAAGAATTGTCCATTTTCTCCAAAGAACATACCCATCAAAATTCCTTTTTGTACTGGAAGTGAATCTATTGGCTTCTTGTCCAGGGGCTGTTTGAAAAAGCTGGTGCCTTAGATACTTCCCATGAGTCACCATCTATTGTCTTTCTGTTAAGATTAACTTAGCACACATCTATATGAAAAAAAAGGGTTTACCATAACAGAAATGGTCAGAAGTAACAGAATGAACACATATAATAACTATCTAATGTTGGAGCCATAACCATTTAGCTGTCAAGGATTCACACATTTAATTTGTTTCGCAGATATGTGTTGGAGTCCGAGCATTTGAAGAAGTTCTTTGATTTCATACAACTACCAAATTTTGACATTGCCGCAGATGCTGCTGCTACTTTCAAGGTTAATTCCGGGCTGTTAAGAATCCACTCCCCTGTTTCTTACAGATATGCACAAGTGCTCTTTATAATGTGTTTTACTTAAAGAAGAGATTTGTCTTTGCATCAAACTTGTCTCGATAGCCTTCTGGTCTTTTGCAAGTTGTACAAAGCTTGGCATGCTTTATTGTGTTAGCATCTCTAATGTCATAAATCATTTTATCTGTGCTCCATTTGAACACAAAAGGCCTGGCGAGTAATTGATCAGGCCAGGCTGTGCGAATAAAATGTATTTTTGTGTGAAATTTAAGAAGCAATTTGGCTACTTTGTCTAATTGCAATTTTGGATAAAACTTGTACTTGTCTTGTACTTGTATTGTATAAAAAAACTTGTATATTATGATAGATTCTTGCATCCCATGTTTTGTCAGATTCAGATTTGTCTCCTGTTATACCTTTTCTTGTTTGCTTGGATAGCCCTAGCTTAGGGCACACCACAGGTTCTTCCAGAATATAGGTTAATGCATCTACTATTGCTAATGTCTGTGTCAATTACTATTGAATGACTAGGTCTCATCTATTTATATCCTTTATAACACAAGCGAGGTGACACTGCAGAAACATGCATGAGGCAATATCCACGGCATCCGATTTTCTTCTTGGCAATCATGACATAGTCTGTTTTTAAGTGAGAATAAGATGACATCCTTTGCTGCTTCAATAAAATTTGTGAATTAATGATGCAGGAATTGTTGACGAGGCACAAATCTACTGTTGCTGAATTTCTTTCTAAGAATTATGATTGGGTAATTCTCTTTCTGTTTGCAAGTCTGTGTAAATGTATAGGTATACATGATGTATTGTCATCTTTAAGCAACATACAAAGAGAGGCAGGATGGGTTCTAGAGCATGTAAGCACCTTGTATAATGAGACACTTATATTGATAAGAATATATAACTATTTTTAAATGCCCCACATTTGAAGAATAGGACATGATAGGGCATCAAATTATGTTTGATGTCCTGATTTATTTGAATTGTGCTGTGAGGATAGAACAAAAGTTTTAGTTATTGTTTTTGTCGAAGAAAAGAGAAATAGATGCTAGAGAGAGAGAGAGAGAGAGAATTGGTATAACCCTCTTCTTAGGGTGTGCTCTAGGCACACATATTTATGTTAAGGTATTAGTACCTCTTAGGATTCTAACACTCCTTGAAGATGGAGCAAATTGGTTTTTTACGGCCAGAATTTATTCAACTCGAACTCTAGTTTAGAATATGGTAAAAATGTCTACCTTTTGATATTTAGTCCATAGTTGTCTAATTTGAACTAAGACATGCTAAAATCTTGTAGAACAAAATGACAATCCACATCTATAGGCTTTGAGCATTCATTAAAAGCTGAATAGGATGTAATGTGGGTGATAGCTTAATTATCACATCACACTCAGAAGGTATCAAGCAACTATCTTACATATGATATGTCAATACGTGATATTCTAATTTAAGAATTGGCATAGCAATTAAATTATATTTCTTACTCTTTTATGAAACAAGGTTGCCTACACCATAACCCAATATTTTGTAATGAATTTCCAATCATGTGATTATCCGGCCAACATTGGAGAACCGCTAACCATGTGACTGTGATCACTATGAAGCAAGCCTAGCCTTGGTGTGCTCTTGAGATGTCTTGTAGCTTCCAAATGTGAAACTCAAGGAGAGTGAATTAATTATATTACCACACTTTCGGAGAAAATTATATATGGAAATCACATGAAAATAATTAAGCTTATCAACTAAATGTCGGTATTATTTTGGTTCAGCTAAACTTTACTCATCATCTAGGGATAATTTCATAGAAGGGTCCATGGGTGCATCATAAGGTTTGCACCTACTATAACAGTATCTCATAGCAAAAAAATTCTAAGGTATTTCCTTTAGGAGGGAGAAGATGCTAAAACAATAAGTAGCCACCTCAATCAAAGAAAATGCTGCAAACTCCCAATTCTTTGGACTGAAACCGACCTTTAAGGAACAGCTTCAAATCTTCATTGACAATATCCTTAGTATCAATAGTTATGATACTGTCCACATATTCAACCAGTAGAATGCAATCAATGCTAAAATGATAATCAATGATAAAATAATTACAATCATATCAAGGCATCCCAAACTCTATCATTACTTCGCTAAACCTTCCAAACTTAGCCTACGGGGACTTTTAAGCCATTTAATTATTCTCCGGCCAATAAACCAACCCAAACTCCCTTTGAGCAACAAACTCAAGAAATATCTGCTGATAAAACTNGCAAGTCTGTGTAAATGTATAGGTATACATGATGTATTGTCATCTTTAAGCAACATACAAAGAGAGGCAGGATGGGTTCTAGAGCATGTAAGCACCTTGTATAATGAGACACTTATATCGATAAGAATATATAACTATTTTTAAATGCCCCACATTTGAAGTATAGGACATGATAGGGCATCAAATTATGTTTGATGTCCTGATTTATTTGAATTGTGCTGTGAGGGTAGAACAAAAGTTTTAGTTATTGTTTTTGTCGAAGAAAAGAGAAATAGATGCTAGAGAGAGAGAGAGAGAGAGAGAGAGAGAGAATTGGTATAACCCTCTTCTTAGGGTGGGCTCTAGGCACACATATTTATGTTAAGGTATAAGTACCTCTTAGGATTCTAACACTCCTTGAAGATGGAGCAAATTGGTTTTTTACGGCCAGAATTTATTCAACTCGAACTCTAGTTTAGAATATGGTAAAAATGTCTACATTTTGATATTTAGTCCTTAGTTGTCTAATTTGAACTAAGACATGCTAAAATCTTGTAGAACAAAATGACAATCCACCGCTATAGGCTTTGAGCATTCATTAAAGGCTGAATAGGATGTAATGTGGGTGATAGCTTAATTATCACATCACACTCAGAAGGTATCAAGCAACTATCTTACATATGATATGTCAATACGTGATATTCTAATTTAAGAATTGTCATAGCAATTAAATTATATTTCTTACTCTTTTATGAAACAAGGTTGCCTACACCATAACCCAATATTTTGTAATGAATTTCCAATCATGTGATTATCCGGCCAACCGCTAACCATGTGAATGTGATCACTATGAAGCAAGCCTAGTCTTGGTGTACTCTTGAGATGTCTTGTAGCTTCCAAATGTGAAACTCAAGGAGAGTGAATTAATTATACTACCACACTTTCGGAGAAAATTATATATGGACATCACATGAAAATAATTAAACTTATCAACTAAATGTCGGTATTATTTTGGTTCAGCTAAACTTTACTCATCATCTAGGGATAATTTCATAGAAGGGTCCATGGGTGCATCATAAGGTTTGCACCTACTATAACGGTATCTCATAGCAAAAAAATTCTAAGGTATTTCCTTTAGGAGGGAGAAGATGCTAAAACAATAAGTAGCCACCTCAATCCAAGAAAATGCTGCAAACTCCCAATTCTTTGGACTGAAACCGACCTTTAAGGAACAGCTTCAAATCTTCATTGACAATATCCTTAGTATCAATAGTTATGATACTATCCACATATTCAACCAGTAGAATGCAATCAACGCTAAAATGATAATCGATGATAAAATAATTACAATCATATCAAGGCATCACAAACTCTATCATTAGTTCGCTAAACCTTCCAAACTTAGCCTACGGGGACTTTTAAGCCATTTAATTATTCTCCAGCCAATAAACCAACCCAAACTCCCTTTGAGCAACAAACTCAAGAAATATCTGCTGATAAAACTCTTCCTAAAAGTTGCCATGTATAAAAGCATTCTTAATATCTAATTGAGATAAGGACCATCGATTACTAGCAACAATAAACATTATAAGTCATATAGATGTTTACTTGGTTACAAGATAGAAAGTTCCTGCATAATACATTATGTATGTCTGAGCCTATCTCTTAGCTACCAAACGGGCTTTTAGCCAAAGCCAAAAAGCCATGTGAGTTAATTTCACATTATATGTTCATTTAGATCCAACGGATTTATTCTTGAAAGGGATCAAATCCCATATTTGATTTTGCTCAAACATAGTGATCTCTTCCTCTATGGATTCCTTCTAGCATAATGACAAATAGATTCAATATAGACAATGGCTTAAAAATGATCCAATACAGACACTAAAACAGAGAATGAAACATCAACATAGGATAAAGTGGCAGAAGGTACTAAGCATAACTACAATGATCCTTTCAAAATGCAATTGGAAGATCCAAGTTAATCTTCTTGTTAGAAACTGTGAGATCCATGGAGGGGAGGATTGCCTTGACGGAGGCCTACTAGTACTGTGCCTTATTAGCCAATTATATTGAGAGTGTATTGTGACTACTCATGTACATTCCTATTCAAGTCATCATCAAATGTTTGTTATATGACATTTCTATTGTGTATATTATTATTATTTATTCGCATAACAAAATCCCTAAATTTGAGTAATGCATTTATTGAATTATGATTACATCATTCTTTTGACGTCTAAATGCTTCAAAGATTTGATATTAAATATTTCTGGTCATATATCATTAAATTGGTAGTGTTGATCTGTGATAAATTGGTACATATTATGCCAACCTATTGTAAGGATGTGGTTGAGCTCTCACTAGTGTGGATGTCACTATGGCAAATGTCAGGAACTCATTAATGATTAAGTTCACTGAAAAATTCAGCTAATAAACTCTTGGATGGAAGCTTTGATTGCGTCTCAAACACAAATACCTGCATAAGAGATGTACAATTTATTTTAGACCAGAGCTCACCTTGGCATCTTATGTACAGATTATTGTACTTTAATGCTACTAATATGTGTTCAATAGGTGAATACATAAAGGCAATCATTGATTGCAGTGACAAACATATGGGGATATATGAGTGATCAGCATTGGACGGGAGATCACTTTAGTATCTTGTGTGTAGATTATTGTACTTTAATACTACCAATTTGTGTTCAATAGGTGAATACATGAAGGCAATCATTGATTGCAGTGAAACATATGGGAATATATGAGTGATCAGCAAATGATCAATCACTCTTTGCAAAATGAGAGATGCCTTATGTGGTTGGTCAAAGTAATAATTCAGGAGCCGTTAACCAAGGCTGAATGAGAATTAGAACACGATTAATCTAGAATTATTCATTTTTTGTGATGGTTTTATCAATATTGAAAGTATGCTAATAGCTTTAAGTTCAATGCTGTCTTAACCCCTTGTAACGAGGTTTATCTACTTCAATACATGGTTCCAGTTTTTTACCAAGTATAACTCAAAGCTGCTCGAGTCCAACAATTACATCACCCGAAGACAAGCTGTCAAGGTATGATATTAGATGGACTGACTGCTTATTTATCCATGAAATATGGCTCTTTATTGTATATGATCAGTATTAAACAAAGCCAATCCTCTCTGGAACCAGATTTTACTTTGCATGCTTTTTTAAATAAAATAATATGGCAACAAATATTTAGAGGCTAAACTTTTGTGTTTCAGTTGTTGGGAGACATGTTGCTTGATCGTTCTAATTCTGTTGTGATGACGAGATATGTGAGCTCGCGGGATAACTTGAGGATCCTCATGAATCTACTCAGGGTATGGAACTCTTCCGAATTGCTTGATGTTGAATCTCTTGACTTCAGGACACATTTTTGTTTTGCTCCTTGCCCCCTTCCCCCCAATTCTTGGTTAATGCTGCCTTCTTCCATGTAGATTTTGTATTCATGTGACTCACTTAGAGATGCTGTAGGATCTTGTGAACTCCTCATTTAATGTCTGTTGGGAGTGCTGTTATAGTTTAACAATGGGAAGGCTCTTATAGCCATCTAATAGTTAGAATTAAAAGTTAAATTGATGAATGGTGGAGATTAAATAATCATGTAAATCACATGATATAATCTCCATCATTCATCTACCAAATTTTTAATTCTAACAATTGGGTGGATATGGGCGCCTTCCTACTAGGGGTACCATCATAGCTCTCATCTGTTGGATGCTGACAACTATACTATGTAATACGTTTGTTAACAAGTGAAATATCTCAATGTAGGAGTCAAGCAAGAGCATTCAGATGGAAGCATTTCATATTTTCAAGGTAACGCTACTGAATTTCATGTTCCTCATGTTTAAACTATTTTCAAGGTGCCTTTAGTTTTTAATATATGTGGCTTGCAACTTCTACAGCTATTTGCTGCTAATCAACACAAGCCTCCTGACATTGTCAACATACTGGTTGCAAATAAGAGCAAGCTTCTTCGCTTGTTGGCTGATCTCAAGACTGACAAAGGTGACAGAAAAATAGTTGTTTTTTTTTTCTTTATCTGTACTGAATTGGTGCAATGAGAAATTTCCAATTTCGGTTCCAATTATATTTTTGGATGAGTTGTTAACTCTCCCTTCAGAGAAGTCAGAAATTAAAAAAAAAAATTAAATTCAATTTTCCCTCTTTCATTGCCAAACCAAGCAACCCATTAGCATGTCAACAAAGGCCCTTGGGCCATTTTTCCTGGCAAAAACCGAATAGGAAATAATTCTTGATATTCGTTGCTAGACATACAGGATTTCATAAGCTGAACTCAAATTCCTCACGTGTTTCATGTGGGTCACTTTTAAGACCTGTGCACCCTTGTCCTCAACTTGGCAATGGTAGTCGGTAGCGGTGTGAGAGATGGTGGTAGCTAGGATTGTGCAGTAATCGCCAAACCACACTGAACTGGCAGCTTGATCTGGTTTCACGTTTCCTGGGTAGATGGTCTGGTTTTTTATATGAACATTATTGGTGTAAATTGTTTGCTATTATGGTCTGTTGAGAAGTTCTGATGCAGTATGAAATTTAGAAGCTACCGAAAATAATTATGGCTTACATTATTTATCTCTTTCAGTTCAGTCGGCATGTTGGCTCAAAAGAAGTCAGTATTGCATAATGGGGTTGTCGAAAGTGTGAAGCCATCAAATTTGAAGAGAGAAAATAATGTTGGGTTTTGGGTTACTCCCTTAAAAGTCTTACACTCAGTGGGCATGTCATCTAGTGGTCTGCTCTATATTTGTACGAGGATTCGTTTGAGCGGATGATTTTAGTAGTAGAGGAGATTAACACATGGTCAATGCAAGACGAGTGCATGTGCGCCGTTGGACAAGCTAGTCATGTCTAAAGGGAGCTTGCAAGGCACATGCATGAAAAATAGGGGTGCTTACTCCTGATTCGAGCCTAAAGGGCGCAGGTATGTGACTTGCGTAGAAAAGTCGCACTTAATGCGTATACATCTGGCGTCCATGTGCCAATGTGGGTACAAATATCCTATTCAAATTTTTAGGGTAATTCCTAGAGCAACTTAACACAAGAGGCACCGGCTTAAAGAGAGAAAAAAGAGAAATGAGAATAAGGAGAAGATTTGGGCACCTATTTGAAGCCTTATTCCAGTTCCATCTTTCGCCAAGTTTAGGCATTTCGTCCTAATTTTAATTGTAGAACGTAATGCAGATTTGTTGTTTTCTCATTGTATTAGTATTAACTCTTCACACATATCACGGTTGTGAAGGGGCTTACTCGGAGGGGATTATTTGTAACCGATTCTTGTTATAATGGAGATTGTTTAGATAAAATATCTCGTGATTTTTTTCTTAATTGAGTAGGGTTTTCACATGAAATTATTAGTTCAACTTGTGTACCTAGTTGTGCATTGTTGTTTATTGCTACTCTTGTTTAATCGGGAGACAATTGGCTGATATTGTCTGGGATTCTGATTCAGATGTGCCCTATGAATCTCAACAAACAAAAGGTTTTGAGCTCTTCTCAGCAAATAGGGATCAGTAGAATGACCTGTAGCTCAATTTTGTCTACTCGGAAGAAGTGATTTAAATTGAAAGCAAGATATTGGGCAATCGGAATACTGGAATAATTCTTGATTTGTTTTTTTTTGGGACAGATTGTATCCTTCTACCCTGTGATGGAGAGTTATGACAAGAAGTGAACAGTGGTGGCAAGCCTCAAATTTTTGCCTCATGAAGTGGATTTTTCATAGTCAAATTTAATGAAGAAATAAGAATCATAATTTGGGAGCCGACCCTATTTTCTTGATCTGAGACCTCTCATTCTGAAGAAGTGGAGTGCTAGATTAGTATAATCAATCTATAAACTATGTTCCCAAACTGGTTCAGATTCCTGGGTTGAGATTGCACCTTTGGGGAGAGAGGAGATTAAACAAGATAGTTAGCAAAGTCGGAAAGCTGGTCTACTTAAATCAGAAGAATGCAAGTGTTCTTGTTGAGATTGATGTTGTAGTAACCCAAGTCTCCATGATAATATATTTGTTTACTTTGGGCTGTAGATATGGGCTGCACTTGTACGGTTGTATTACTCCTAGACTTCCCCCAAAACAAGCCTGTCATATTGGAGATGTATATGCCTTTCTATAAGGCACATATCATCTTCTTCCTTAGGCGATATGGGATCCCAAACATTAACTCCCATATTTCACCCCACTTAAGGAATGACATCCTCATCTCCTATGGCACTGCTCAAGATTGGCCGAGCTCACATCCACTCACTTTTGGCTAAGATTGACTCTGATATCAATATGTAGCGATCCAAGTCTACATGATAACACCTTTTCTGCTTTGAACCGTAAGTATAGCCTACACCCGCATGGTTTCATTTCTCTTGGGCTTCCCCAAGAAAAAAAAATTGTATGCTATTGTAAAGACATTTAAATCTTATTATATGATACAACTCCTCTCCTTATTCAGACATTGTGGGATCACAAATACTAGCTCCCATAGATGTGATTATGGACGAGGTGGAAGCGGTTGAAGTTGCTTTCCCAAATTGAGATTGACACCAGTAGATTACATAAATGTCTCCCCAAACATTGTATTACTACAACAATAAAGCACTAAGCACTATTAACTGGGGTTGGCTATATAGCCTACTTCCCCCATTCCTTTCATTTCAATGCAACATCCTCAACTAGCAAATGCAATTTCATGCCATTTCTTATTAGGTCACTTCAAATTATTCTAGTCCTTCCTCGTCCTTTCTTGCTTCCAACCTCAACAAACTAACATTTTCCCCTAGACGCTTTATTTGTTTTACATTTTAAGTGATCAAACCAACTTCATCATCATTCCTTAGATTTTCTTGCATAAGGGCATGTGCAACTTTTAAATTATTGAGGATATAATCATTCATTATCTTATCTTTTAAGTTAGCCTACTCAATTATCTTAGTAGTCTTATATATGAAACGCTTACTTTTTATATATGATGTTTAATTTTAATTGTCTAACATTCTAATTTTTAAAGTATAGCAAGTTCAATAGTTGTCTAAGAGAACTTTCCCTTCAATTTTGAGCAACCTGTTGATTTCAAACTACTCCCATTTGTGTTTCTCCATCCATTTTAACGATCTTTATCAATTTCAGATTCCAAACCTTTATCAATTGTGCTAACTTCCCTTACACGCCTGAACTAGTTCATCTATCAAGCATTCAAACTTTATCATTTGCGAATAACACACATCAAGAAATCTCAACTTTAGTAAATTTTGTAAGCTCAATCATAATTAGGGCAAACAAGTAAGGATTCAAAATTGACTCTTCATGCAATCCAATCTTGATAGAGAAATCCTCACCATTTCCTTCTACTATCCTAACCCTAATAATTACACCTTCTTACATATCCTTAAGACATTTTCTACTAGCTCGTTTCCTTTGTAAGAACTTACGATGAGACTTCTCAGGAACCTTCATAGGCATTCATTAAATCAATAAAAACCATATGTAGATCTCTTTTCTTTTGCCTAAATGTCCCCATTAGCATTTGCAATAAATTTATGTCTTGATTGGTTGAGCATCCAAGCATAAAGTGAAATTGATTATCAGATACATCTATATCTTGTCTTATAATTTTGTTTCCAAACTTTTATAGGATGCTGATTAATTTAATACCATGATAATTTGTATATTTCCCTTATTTTTTATATTGTTACTGAATTGGTTCTTTACTACTCACCTGGCATTCTTTTAGTTCTGAAAATTATATTAAATTGATTAGTTGACAAATCAACTCCATACTCTCTTAAGTATTTCCAAACCTCAGTAGGGAATTCTATATGATCCAAACGAATTACTAGTTTTTCATCTTTTTAAGTGCATAGACCATTCTTTAACTCCAAATTTACCAACATATTTGATTTATGTCCTGTTCACTAGCTTCTAACTTTGGCCTTTTATTCGTCTTTTATTGAATCGTTCACTGAAACAACTCATAGCCATCTTCGAATTTTATACGTATAATCCTACCTATGTCCCTACTTCTTTCTTTTTCCATAACCAGCTTGTGCATGCCTGTTTTCCTCTTTGGTCTATCATCTATTGTTCAAATGTTTTCTTTTAATATCATCTCTCTTAATTTTACTATATTTTCTCCCTTCAGTTTCCATGATCTAGTTTATTTGCATCTGTAAGTTATTTTTTTCTTGTTCATCTTATATTGTTTACTTTTAATACTAATAATCTATGTTGTGTAGTTCTTTTCTCGGAAATTATTTACAATCTTACAATAGAACTAATCTAATTTTCATGTTAAAAGGAAATTTTCTCAACTAAAGTTGGCCCGCTCTTAAGGTTATTAAGTGTTTGTTTCTTTTCTTAAAGAAAGTATTTAGTATTAGGAGGTCATAAGAGAGAGCAACTATAAAATTGAATCTCCCATATAATTCTTACCTCGAAAACTGAACACTAGTCAAAACATGAAGGTAATGCTAATGTTTTTTCTATGCTTGACAGTGATGTGTGTAGGCTATGGATGAAAATATCGGTATTGGTTGTGACCATATTGATATTAGAAATATTAAACAATATGTATTAGTATTGGATATATCAAAAGAAAAAAATTTTAAAAATCGTAAAATAATAAAGCCGTATTGGCCAATGTATTAGCTAAATGTTCGGTATATTGGTTAATATTTTGAACATTACTTGATATATTGTGATATTGTTGTAGAATTGAAAAATATTAATATCAAGTTATATTGACTGATAATTGCATTAGTAGGCAGGGAGAGTAAAATGGGGGAAATTATTAACACCCTACCTGCTAAATGATGAATACATCTTGATGGATTGTTGGAGGACTGAAAAAGCCTCAAAAAACAAAATGAATAGCGATCTCCTTGCCAAAAATAGATCAAGCTAGTGGGTTTCCTTGAGACAAAGGTGAAAGCTTCCTGTTTTTTGAGAAGATTGCTGAGAATTGTGCTAGCGGTTGTGTTTGATGAACAATTATCGTCATACAAAAAACAGTAAATTTGGCTTTTGTAGAAGACTAATTTTCACTGTAAGTAATTCACTACAAAATACAAATTGTCAATCCAGTTATGTGGTTTCTTTGTCTCATTAATTGAGAATTATAGGACTCTTTCATTCTTTTGAAACAATTAGGATTTTTTGTGAGTTTTTTTTTTTTTTTTAATGCTTTCTTAGAGGTTTGGAGGTTTTTTTTTTTTTTTAATGCTTTCTTAGAGGTTTGGAGAAAACTACCATGAATAGGATTTTCTTAATCCTTCTATTTTGATAGAGAGGATGGGAAATTCTTTTTCCTTCTGTAAGGACCAAGAGATTGAATCTAGTTATAAGAAGAATATTTAATATAAATAACTCACGATGTGTGCATTGCTAAATTGAGAATTTCCTTATGGTGAGACCTAGCAGTTTTTGCTTCTTTCGGTAGAGGACCATGGCTTTATTAGGTGATTTTGAAGCCATTCTTACCTTCGAGAATAAGTTGGGATACTTCGGTTGGTTTGTAAAACCCTCTGATGACTTGATAGTCCATTTTATTGGTGAAGTAGAACCATGGAATGAATATTAGATGATTTATATCAGTATTGACCTTTTAATACCATTATTTCCCAAAGATACTACAAAATAACGATATCCCACCATATTGTGCCAATATTTGCTGATATTTTCCTCCAGATCTCGATTGGCAGAAAAACATTTAGTATCATATATGTACAATATTGATACATATGGCCTGATACAACCATGACTGATACCGATACTGATATTTGTATTCACGAGCAAAATGTGTCATCCTTTGAATTTGCCAGCATATGGACCATGCATTCTGACTTTGTGGAAATTGTTGAGAAAGCTTGGCAAAGACCAGTGGAAGGGTGTGTGAAATGTTCGAGTTGTCAAAAAGCTAAAATGACTTAAAAAGAAAGATCTAAAAGCTTTGTATAGAGAAAGCTATGGTTGATATGGGCATTTAGTATAGAAGAAGCAAGGGCAGAACTGTGTGAAAGCCCGAAACTTTTGAATCAGTCACAGGATTTAAATTATTTAGAGTCGGAATACAAATTCTGACTTCAAAGGAGATTCTCGAGGCAGAAGGGATGCTGCAAGCAGATTTTGGAAATAGAGTGAAAAGGGAGATTAACAAAACAAAGATAACAATACATATGAATATCAAAAGAAAAAATTTTGAAAATAATAGGTTAATAGGGCCGTAATAGCTGGTATAACGGTCAAATATCAAGTGTGTTGGTGAATATACCGCCAATATAAAAACATATAATGATGTCGCGATTTTAGGAAATATTGTTATCTAAGGGCTCAGTACGGATATATATTGACTGATATTTTTATCAATGATTTTTAAAGAATGTATGTGAATACCCTGTTGTAAGGTTATTTACAAGCCTATCTCCAAAATTCCGACAAATAGGTTGCAACTTGTGATGCCTTTTGTAATTGAGTTTGCTCGATCAGCTTTTGCCTTTGTTAAGGGGAGGAATAGAGGAGATAACGTAATGTTGATTCATCAACTAATTGAGGGACTATGGGAGGAAGGGGGCCTCTCCAAAGTGTATGGTGAAATGGATATTATATGACTATATAAATATCAGTCAATATATATCGATATTAATATTTTTTGATATAGTAATAGAATTGTGATTTGTCACGGTATCAACAATATGTCGTGATATATCGACCCATTTTCAAAATATCAATTGATATACACGATATATAGTTGATATAGCCCTGTTAGTTTACAATTTTTTGATATGTCTGATATCGATATAACTATGATATCAATATAAATATTTTCATCCATTCATGACATATTTACCAGAACCAAATACAATTAGATTCAATGTTAAGTTCATGGATGAAAATGTTGTTATCGATTGCAATTATGTCGGTATTGAACGTATCAAACAATACGTAATTGTGTTGGTATATCGGAAGAAAAAACTTCTAAAAATAGTAAGCTAATAGGGCTGTATTAATCAAATATCAGGTGTATCGATCGATATTTTGAATATTAAGTGATATATCATATTATATTGCTGATACGACAATATATCACGATATTGTCGAAGTATCAAAAAGTATTAGTGTTGCAGGGCATTTTGCAGATGATATGCTTCTAAAATATAGGCAAATATGTCATGATATATCACTGATATAGTAACATATCAAGATATTATCAAAGTATCGAAAAATATCAGTTTTGGATGACATTTTGTAGATGGCATGCTCCTACTTTGCAAAGTTGATTCTTCTTCATTGAAGCTACAAAAAGGCTGCTTGAGCCATTTTGCCAAGCCAATGTGTTGAAGGAAGTAGTTATCTTTGTAGCTTGGGCGTAGAGAGCAGAGATGTAATAGTTAGTGCAAATTCTATTGGATTTTGGTTTACTGCTTTATTAGTCCCACTCCTATTGAATATGTTGTTTTTTAGTTTTTGGTGCTGATAGGGCTCTTTGCTCAATGTTTGCACAAGCAAAAACCTTCCAGAGAAATGAGATAGTCACAATCTAGCAGCTCAAACTGTAAGGTTGGGAAGAATTCCAGTGGCTAGCTGTTGGTGAGTTGGTGATGGTCACTTAAGTGGCTACAAAGGTTATAAATATGATATCCTAATTTTTAGGTTGGTTGGGGAAGATAATTTCAAACCACGTGTTGCGAAAGAGAGAAAAAAAAGATAGAGAAAGAGAGAGAAAGAAGAAGATGGAGGATCTGCCAACCGGTTGGGTTCCAATCATGGTTCATTTTTCATCAATCTCGAGTATTTTGTTCTAATTTCAGTTATAAAATGTACTACAAGTTGTTTTCATTCCTCCTACTCTTGGATTCATTCATCGGTGACAGTTTGTTCCTTGGGCGGTATTATACAACTAATATATGTGTTTGAGATTAGTGATAATTAGATTTTTAGGTTATATAACATTTATATAAAGTCATTATCTGTATAATGACTTTGTCACGAACCCGGACTAAAAGAAGGCAATATAGATAATAATGACCCAAACTGAATACTCAAATCCGGGCGTGACCCGACAACATGTCCGACTGTTCCAATAATAACAAGAATAATAGATGATAATTTTAATTATCACATGATCTCCTTAGATTATCCATTCAGTCAAATAAATACATACAACCTGCTCTGATATCTATAAGGGAAAAAGGAACAACCAACAATACCGACCACAATATTCAAATAACCATCAATTGATACAATAAACCAAAATCAGCCCAATCCACCGCATCCTCAATACCGAAATGCATCCAATACAATCACAACCCAATTACAAAACTAATACTTACAAATATAGGCAAAGATCAAGTTTTGAGTATCCAAAATCAAATGTAAGTAAAAACATATCAAAATCCAAAACGTGCATAAATCAGAGAACCAAAGCCCAAAAAACTGACTTTGAGAAATGATTACACGTACTCTTAATAACCTTAAATCATAAGCTACTATCTAGACCCATAAACGGCTATATGTTCAACCCTATAGACAAGGATGAACGTCATTTTTTTTAGCCATCTAGAATAATAGGTGTAATTCCCAAATCTATCTGAATATATTAGAACGTTCAAATATATAAGTTTCGTTCAATTTTTTATGATGGTTCTTATAAAAATACAAATTATGGAGGATTTCTATATCATAAATCTAAAACTTTTCTTATGTGACAAAAAAGTACAAAGTTTCTACTCGAGAATGTCAAACATAAAGTTTTTCACTGTGGGGAAGAGGTGCACATATTGAATCGAATACCAAAATAAATCCCGACCCAAAGCACATGCATGAATACCACATGCAAGACTCATATGCACATTTTCGTGACTTTTCCTTTATAAATATTTTTATACATGAATATAATATTTTAAAATATTTATCAATTTTCATAAAATAAGCAAAAATTCTCAAATAATAACAAAATCAAAGTTAAAATCCCAAAATATCTAATAAAAGTGACATGCATGGACAAATAATCCAAGTAAGGTAAATAAAATGACAAGCATATACATTAAATCTGCCAAATGTAAGTAAAATTAAACAAAAATTGAAATAAACTAAGAATAGGGTGTAAGAATATTTGCCTCAGTCTCTAATCTTATAAACCTAACGAAAGGATGCTTCAAAATACCTCTTCCTCTCTCTTCCTTCCTTTCTCTTTTTTTCTCCTTTCTCCTCTTTCTGCACGAAGTGACCGAAAATAGTACGCGTCATTCTTATATAACCGAATCAACGCACGAGTGCCGCCTCAAGCGCTCCTTGAGTGCGAGCAATCTGAAATTCACAGTCGAGTGCTGCCTTGAGCGGATATCAGGCGACCTCCAATTTGCCCAAACCCCACTTGAGTGGTCCCCAGACGCTCGTTGGGCACCCCCAATCTTCCAAAAGCACACAAGCACGCGTCAAGCGTGCCTCAGGTATCGAAACTACTTCTAGACCCCAAATTTTCTTGAAATTAACATAACATAATTTATTTTTAATATATCCAAAATTAACCCAAAATAAATTAATAATACCAAATTAACTGAACGGAGAACCGGGCATTATTCTATTATATCCCAATTCTGTTGTTAAATTGTTACTCGGATAATGATAGTATTTATTTTTCCTAACTCTCTCGTCTCCCTTCCTTCTATTTTTTATTCTATTGTGTACCGTAATTAACCCTACTTTGTGCTTGCTTTTGTTTCTCTCTCCTTTTCCCTTTTTTACGGTGAACAATGCAACTATTAGGAACTTTTACTTATAAATATATGTCTTGGGACAATTACAAATGCTCTAAAGTGAAGTACTGATTATTAATTCCGCATAAAATACTCGGTACCATCAATAATAATTCCAGGCCTGTAAAAATAATTAATTTTACTTAACGTGTCCAAGCCTGTCGTCTGTGATTGTTGAAAAAATAGCATGTCGCCATGTAAATGTCCTGTTCTTTGGGGGGCTCCACTATCTGTCACCTGTAGTATAGCTCAGCAACTCATAATGTTGAATGACTGACAAAATCACTGAAAGAATTTTTTTTTATAGTCTTCCTAAATGTTTTATTTTCTTATTTTATTATCATTGAAGTCTGTCAATATAATATGAAGAGTTAATATTAAAACAATGCAATAAAATGTTGTCTCATTTATTACGACATGCATAACTCATTTAACACACAGACCGTACTCATGTGACACAACACGATATATTTAACATGCTAATACAATATGAGAACGCATGCTTAAAATACGCAGCTTATTACACAATGGTATATTTCTAGTACGAGAAGGAAATTTAAAGAGGCGATTCATCATACAGAACATGTCAACCTAGTATGTTTATAAATCACGTCATATCGTCTTATTTTCATTTTTAGTGTGTAATCTTAAAACACGAGAAAGATTGTTTCATTTTGTAAACATTTTGACGTGTTAATAGCAGAAATTCATTTAATATAAACCCATGCCTCTTATTTGCCTTCTTAGGATACTATCATGGATAAAAATATCAGTTGATATATATAGCTTTCGGGTTTCTTGATACTAATATTTTTCAATATTACATCGAAATTGTAATTCAGTGTCGTATTATATATCATAATATATTGGTCAATATTTAAAATGTCAGCTGATATACCTAATATTTGATCAATATTTACCTATTACTAATGTGGTTCTAAGAAGTTTTTTTCTAATATATCCAATACTGATATATATTGTCTGATATCAATATGACCGCAACTAATATCGATATTTTTATCTGTGCTATAGTCTTCCCTAATCATGGGTACTGATTCTGACTTTAATTGTCTTACACTACTGAACTTTGCAGAGGACGAACAGTTTGAAGCAGATAAGGCACAAGTTATGCAGGAAATTGATGCTCTTGAACCCAAAGATCAACCTTGAGCCAGTTATGTTGTATTGTAATATCACTTCCACTGTTTTATTTTTTTTATTTTTATCTTTATTTTTCTTTTCTCCCCCCATTTTCACCAGTACAGTCAAGCTCAGTTCAAAACACTGAGTCACATACATCTGTTTGTGATGAGCCTTTTTCTCCAGATATAAGGCTTTGATTATTTGATGCTGTTTTTTTTTTCTGCATTTTTTCTAAGTTTCTTTATGCTTTGTGTGATGAGCATCAATGTATTTTGAATTGGAGAAATACCCATTTGTATGTATAGGACATGGAGAATCAACTTAGTTATTTAATAAATTCCTAGTGATTTGCAGGTCTATTGGAAACCAACACTACTTTTTTTCAGTTAAATAACTGGTTTGAGTTCTACATTTCTCAATATATTTGTGTTTTAGGTTTTCATATGCCATAGTCTTGAAAGAGTTAGATTGTATATTTTTTTAATCTCTGTTATTGCAGATAGTTGTTTTCATGGTTTATATTTGCCATCTCCTGATCAGAAATACTTTTTTATGTATAGAATATCGAGAATACCTCTCTTATTTAATAAATTCTAAGTGATTTACTGTTCGATTTGAAAGCCTAATTTCTTTTTTTTAGTTGAATAACAAGTTTAAGTTTTCTATTCATATATAATTCAGTGTATTAGGTTTTCATATTGTTAGTGTAGAGAAAATTGAATGTGTGCAATTTTATCTCTAACATTGTGGCTATCTATTTTCATGGCTTAGATCCATCATCCCATAATCACAATATAATATTTGAATAGATAAATACTTGTGTGTGTACATGGGGCATGGACAATCAACTTGGTTATTTAATAAATTTCAAGTGATCTGCAGCTCTATTTGAAAGCCTTAAGGTCATTCCTTTCTAGTTGAATAACTGGTTTGGATTCTCTATTTCTACATGATTTAGTATGTTAGGTTTTAACATCATAAAGTCTTGAAAAAGTCAGGTATATGTAGTTTTATCTCTGACATTACAAATAACTATATTTATGATCTAGACTCGCTACCTCCTGATCATAATAGAGAATTTTGAACTACAAAAATGCTTGTTTGTATATATAGGACATGGGTAATTAATTTAGTTATTTAACAAATTGCAAATGATTTATTGCTCTTGTTGGAAAGTATAAGTTCTGTTATGTCTTCGGATCCTTGTTTTGATAGGAATGAGGATCCGACAACAATACCAAGAAATGCACGTGTGAAGAAGAGGGAGAGAGAGTACGCGGATCAACACAGAGAATTTTTACGTGAAAAACCTTCTCTTAAATAATAAGGAAAAATTATGAGACTTTTGTCCGAAAACTGTTTTCATTAGCTTGTATTTGGCTACTGAATTTACTCGAGTACAAGAGGTCGATGATTGAGTGTTTGAAAACTCTTGGAAGTCACTCTTACAATACAAATCCTTTTTTTTTTATCTCTCTCTATTTCTTTCTCTATTACGACAAGTAAGAGTAAAAATACTGAATCCTTTATTTGGTAGACAGTTAATATATTTATAGTGGTTGAGCTTCCCATTGAGAGGAGTTCACGTGGGGTTGGCATGTGCAAGAAATCTTACCACCAACTCTACAAATTTCTTTTACCGTGTTAGGAAGGTTTGCGTGCACGCCCCATCTGGTGTGACGTTTCCTCTGCTGGGTCGCGTGTTTTGCTGGCCATCATTCTTCTTACAGTCTGACATGATTAGCCACCAAATTTCTATTACGCCGTTTTTACAGACATGGTAACGTCCGAGACCCATCTTGAGTTCACAGGCCATAATGGACTTCAAGTCCACTGTGCCTCGTGGGCCAACTCTGGCGTCTGGACTCCCTAGGCCTCTTGTGGTATCAGGGTCCAAATCCAAGGAGATGGATCTTTCATGTATATTTTGGGTATCAGTACCCATCAAGTTCTTTTTTTTTAATTGAATAACTAGTTTGACTTATCCATTTCTATATGTTTTAGTATATTAAGTTTCACATCATGGAGTTTGGAAATAGTTAATCATATACAGTTTTATCTCTAATATTATCAATATCTGTTTCTATGGGTTATACCCGTCACATCATGAGCACAATGGAGTATTTGAAGCGGGAGATATACTTATTTGCATGTATATAATATGAAGAATTGATTTAATTATTTGATAAATTTCAAGTGATTTGTAATTCTATTTAAAAAATCATACGCTTTTTCTTAGCTAAACAACTGGTTTGAATTTTCTATTCATACACGTATTAATGTATTGGGTTTCTATA
>JAODPA010083079.1:11758-25823 GCA_025585075.1 Nepenthes mirabilis | reverse complement strand
CAATCATAAAAATTAATGTAAAAATCACTTTTGTTTTCGCCCATGAAGCCCTTTTACGATCTTTTTATATATATATTGAAATATAAAACAAATTGTGTAGAAACATTTTAAAACATCTTAAAATTATGGTCTTGCTGTCCCCGTAAAACAGCTCACGATAATTCCTTTACGCAGAGATGGGAATCAAGCATCATCCTTCCTAAAGACAACTATGTCACTTGTTGAATGCAAAAATGGGTCAATGATTAAGGATGAAGTTTAAGGGACAATATGTGGTTCTTTACATGTCATTCTAAATTTTTTTAGATTGATTTTTAAATTTATTTTTCTTATAATTATAACTGACTTATTTTTTTTCTTACAAGCAATTCCTTAAGCCTAATAATACCCCTAAAATGAAATTCAAGAAAGAGCTAGCTATTAATTGGCATTAGAAGTCTTTCGTTTTGGCGGATTGGATGTCAGAAGGGAACCATATTCACTCCTTTTTTTTTTCCATTAAGTTTACAAGGTCTTAATTTGTGGTCTATAGAAAAATACATAAGAAAGGTATCCAAAATGATATTTTCAAAAAATTAAATAAGACATTATTCAAAAAACCTCAGCGACATTAATTATATGAGATAACTTGGAAAAACCTGATATTCCAATTGTGCTCAGGAAATTGCAATTCTAACCTCGAAGAGAACATCTAACGCATGCTTATAAGAGATACAAGCTGAGACTACAAAAAATTCAACACAATCGTTTACATAGGTGATTTGCAATGTTGTAGATTCAACAGATGAGGCTTTGTATAACCAATCGTATATGACTTTAAGGCTTTGTTTTTATTGTTATTTAGAACTTGAGAAAGGTGGAGACTTTGTGGTGTGCAATTGAAAATAGAATAAGCAGTATGTGGCATCACCATCTCAATAACTTCCCCCTATTTTGGAAAGAGATTGGACGGCAAAAAATGCTGAGAGAATTGACAGTCATAAGAATTCGAGTGATGAAATGGAAGCAAGTTTTTTTTTTTTTTTTTGGTTCTTTCTTCATTTTTGGACGTAAAGGATGGTAAGGTTGTAAAGGGGAAAAAGTGACGTGATTAATCACAACAAGAGGTCAACTGTCATTTAAGATATTTGCATAGCAAATTCTTGAGACTTCCCTACCTATACATATACAGATCAATTTAGAAGGTTTGATTGCTATGGCATTTGGAATAAATACCCGTCAACGCTACAACAAAATTCACAATTTATTCATTTTTTATGTTTATTTGAGGCATATGAGTAGCACAGTTAATGATTGATCCATGCAAATCCGTGCTTAATAGGGTTCGAGGCTCACCATTTTACTGGTTACTGGTTTTGTAAACACCCCCCCCCCCCCAAAAGAATAATTCCTAACCAATGGTATATAATGGAGATTTTTTGTCATAGGACTAACCTTTGAGGCCGAGAGGTGGAGACACTCGCTGTGCGGGTGTTTTGGTGGTGGCTATCCTTTGAAAGGTGTGGGTACAGGCGAGAGAGAGAGAGAGAGAGAGAGAGAGAGAGAACTAGTAAGAGTAAAGCAAGCAAACCATACTTCAGATAAGGAAATTCCAAGCAGGGAATTTATACAACCAACCCGTGCCGTAGGATAGGACTATGAGCTTTGCTATTGTTGTTGATGCCATTGTTTAAACAAGGAAAAAAGAGCAGTCATAGGACAGATTCCATATGATGAGACTCAAGGTTTTAATGCGATTATCATTGTTGTTGCATAGGTGTAGGGGCCTATAATGGGTGGTTCAAATTTACGGTGATTAGGTAATAAGAATAAGCTATATGGGACTAACCATGACAAATTAGAGTATAAATTATTCCTGGACCTTTACTTAATTGTTTAAATTTTTGGATCTATAAGTTTCTTGAGATAGTATTAGAAACTTGTGGCTCAAGTAATTATGAGCTTAATTCCTGAGAACCCCATATAATTAATGGAGTTAACATGTTCTTAATCGAAGCTTCAAGTCCAAAGGATATTTGCACAAGGACCAAGGAGTTGATTCTTGGGACTTCAACTAACGGCTTAATCTCAACCTAGGGCCTATGCTTGGGAACTAATGACTCATTCTTGTCAACCAGGATGAGCCAATCTCTAAACTATAAAGAAACCACCTCAGAATGTAACCCAGAGGATCATTTTTCGGTGTGCAATACAATGCCACAAATTCAATCAACAAGATCACCTCTGAGATGGCAAACAATTTGATGCAAGCAATTCTATGAAAGCAGATTGATGAAAATTAATGCAAGTCTAAGTCCATTTTGCCTGATCATAGTTACAATTTAAAATAGAATCTGAAATCATATTTTTCGCCTATGCAAGAGCTTAAAATTGCAGTAATACCTGAAGATATTATTGTATCCAGTACTGTTTGATGGCATGTTTACTTCTGAGATGGAAGAGGTGGTGCGCCAAGAGATCCAAGAGGGCACAGAACCACCGCCTAGCTTTTGTCATAGCAAAACATGCCCTAACCATACGCTGGGCAAACACTTCTGCTCTCCCTTCTCACATGCCACCAAGAAAGCAGTGCATCAATACCATGGAGGAGAAAGGGATGATATCACACCCGTGGTAACAACCACCTTTAGATGATATGCACCATGAGTTTGGGCCTTTTTTCTCCACGTATGAGAATAATAGGCTCAGAATTTATATTTCTTTGACAGTTCAATGCATTTAGCAACAATTGCAAATGCAACAATATGAATATGTATCTTTTCCATACATTTCATTAATATGATGTCTCCTACAAAGTTAAATACCAACTCTGCATATATATATCTTCCCCGTATGTACTTCAATATAAAGTCCAAGTTATCTCCTATGTTTGCTTTATCATCTCATGTACATGCTGTCATTCCTCCTGACGTTTATGAACATTTTATATATTGGACACAGCAGGATAGGAAGGATTGTTACCGTTTTGCAACACGAGAGTTTTTCTGTCGGTCCTCAACGAACTAATTATCTCTCCTCCTAAAAGTAAAAATAAATTGAAAAAAAAAACTACGAAACCCTCAAAATCCGAGGAATATTTGACGTATACAAACTTCCATATGCAGCGAAAACGGGGAAGAAAAACAAACTAACCAACAAAAAAATTCATACAAACGGGATTTAACATGCATCTAGACACCACCGTATCTGTAAGTTACCCAAATGTTCCAGCCGGTAACAAGTTGGCAATGTAAATCACGGAGTAGTGATGGGAAAATGACAATTTACTAAACAAACCAGTACACGAAAGAATAATATATTTGCAGACAAAAAAAGAAAATATTTCTCTATCTAGCCATAAAGTGTAGATCCGCAGTTGCTTCTTCAATACAAAAATAACTACGCATCATTCAATGATCAACTCCTCCCGTAATGATATACATATACCTAAAACAAAAATCTGTATGTACATCTGAAAATTTTCATTTGATTTCTCACGGCTCAAACAGTAAGGATAAAATTGATTTTTGGCCATAGTTGCAATCAGACAACTAAAAAAACTGCACCAGCACTCAACACAAAAGAATTACCAGGCTGATCAGCATATAAGAATAGAAAATCAAGAAACATTAGAAATCATTGGCCAATGATTTAAAAACAAATAAAAGCAATTTAATGAAACGAGATAGATCAGAGATAAAATAAAACCCATCAGAAAGTAGTGTCAGATCATCGAACCATTTTACTAAATGATTGCATGCAAGAAAGAATAGAATCATAGCAAAGGCACCAATATTCTTTGTAAGGGATTAGCATCCAAGGGATTGTTGACGGAAGCCCAAAGCCAAGCATGGTTGGAATTCTGCAATTAGAACAATTGAAATCAGAGAGAGATGTCAAAAAGGACAGTAATCATGTCCAAAAAGGAAATACCAAGAAATAGCTGAGCTTGGACCTAACCTTTTCCCAGTGAGAATGCTATAAACTGATGAAGCAATAGTTGATTTATAAACTCCAGAGTAAATATTTCTGTACTCAGGCAACACAATTTGTCCTGAAATTCATGTTTTAGTTATAATCCATACTAAACAAAATTTCAACAAAACATTCAATCGCTCTTATACGAGGGAAATCTTTCACTTGAATACAAAAGAACCTAGAATCTTTTGAAAGATTTTGATTATTTCACCACCTTAAAAAGAAATGCACTTTACTGTTCTTTATTACCGAAGCACACAAATTACTTAAAACTCCAGGAAAGGGGTAGGTTACAGACTGTTAGTCAGACAATGAGAGAATAATTGCCTTGTGGTTCAAGGCAGCATGCTGGACTAACCAAATCTATCACTATGAATGTCTTTCATTCTATCTCTAGTTTCCTTCACCCTTTTTTCTCTCAAGTATCAAACTTCTCACAGAAGGACATGGGCAGTTCTTGAATTCCTACTGCAGGGAGAATTTTAGATCTTCGGACTTCTTCAATTTCTGAAAATTTTGCACCTCTAAATACATTAGATGCCACCTGATCTTCTACGTCGGGTCGAATTGAGGCAGGTCCAATCTCTGTCTCTAATAACCTAGGTTCTGCGCAACACAGAATAAACAAAATATCAGAAGATTGGAAGGACTCACCCATCGATTTATCCTCCGACACTCAAATCAGAAATCTTTCTCTAAGAATAAAAAGATAAAAGAAGGATGCGGGATGCAAGGATGCACATATGTGGAGGACAGTGAGCAGTGTTGAAGGGGAGCAGTTTGGTGAATGGCGGAGGGATAGGCTCAGGTAGTGGACTCGACGGGGAGTGGTTTGGTGAATAGCAAAGAGCTAGGCTCCAATGATGGGCTCGATGGGAAGCGGCTTGGTGAATGGTGGAGGGCCAAGCACTGGTGGTGAGCTTGACGTCAAGTGGCTTGGTGAGATAATTCACTATGAGAGAGGAAAAAAGAGAGAAAAAGAGAGAGCATATGTGCTCTCTATTAGGATTGTTTCTTGGGTTACCTCTTGGGTCACCTCCCCTTTCTCCAATAGTGGAGAAGGGATATTTGTAAACGATGGCCCAAAGTAACTTTGGCACCAATGTTAGACAGCTGTCAAACCAGGATTGGTAGATTGTTGGTTGTTGACGAAAGCTACCTGTGTCAGTTGTTGTTTTGCATTGCTGGTGCAACTGTCGGGGGTCATTTCTGACATTCTCTAAATTGTTTCAGTGAATGATTCATCGAGCTACCCTGGCGATGGTAGCGGCCTAGTAGCGACAATTGTTCTTTTTGCTGCGGGTAGGCAAGCATGGCTGCCCCCTCTGAACGTTGACTTTGGCTACCAATGGCAGGTATTTGCCATGTCGGTGTCCTTTGCATTGGCCAAGCTATCGTTGCTAAGTTGGAAGGTTCCCATGCTGTGATTGGTAGTGCCGTAAGGGGATGCCTGCTGGGCCTAGTCGGTCTTTACTTCCACCAGCCCATTATATGCTGGCCGTGGCTAGGCCTACCGCATGGCCTTCTGAGCTTTGCTCTTCATGGGACGTTGCTGGTAGATGGGCTTGACTTTGGATCGGCCCATGGCATAGAAGGACCCATCACTAGCCCCCCATGTCGGGTGACTGTGCCTCGCCAATTTGCGGTATGTTGGATGATGGGATGTCTTCAGCTGCGCCAACTCATGCATTCCTTCACGATATGTTCCGGCGCCAGTTACCGAGGGTCGTGCTTCTTGTACATGCACCTTCCAGCTTTCTATACGGGGACGTAAGGATTCAATACTCTTTTTAGAAAGATCTTGGCACTTCTTCGAGGTTTGGCTTTGATTCTCTGTCGATTCCCCGCGGACGATGCTAGTAGATGTGACTCCTTATTAATGGCTCGCCGATCTTCCCTTTCGGCTATTAATGGAGGGACTTCTCGCGCTTTGCTTCATGGTTCACCTTCACATCAGCCGAGTGGTGTGAGAGTTCAAAGCCGATATAGGTCCTTTGCTACCTCCTACTAGGATCGAATGAAGTTCTGTAAGATTCGAAGAAGCGCTTGAAACCTGTCATGATGCTCCTCTCTCGACTTCTTTGATGTCGTAATAAGGGTGGTCCGATCATGGGGCCATCATTATTTTCCTCCTACCGCTGGCATTTGACTATCCTCTCAAGGAGTTTCGAAGGGCAGGCGTTCCCCTCAATGTGCCCTTTGATCTAGGAAAGTGGCCCTATCTTCGGTTCCTCTTGTTGGGGTCGCTTCCAGATGTGCTGGAGGTACTTTCGGAGTCTACTTGAGACTGGGCCGTCGTCGCCGTGTTGGTCTAATTCGGTTCCATCGGCAACAACCAGTCTCGATGGAAGATGTCCAAGTGGGAGGCCTCCCATGAGAGGGCAATGACATTTGACGTCTCGTTCTTGCAGAGGATGGCTTCCCGTTCATCTCCTGGCATGCCTAGTCTTTAATTGAGATGCTCCACGAGAAGATAGTCCGTGGGTACACGGCTGTTAGGTGCTTCCTATCGTGTATGTCTTCCTCGAGCCTGTCTTTCCCAAAACAGTTTCCGGGAGAACACCGTCGGGCCGTCGTTCCATGTATTTTTCCCCTTCTTGTTACTTTGCACTTCTACTAATGTAAACTTTGTACTTCGTAAAAGAAATTAATAAATGGAACTACTGGGCATTTTCTTTTCTCTTCATCACTTGGCTCTGACACTCTCGTATACTTTGACTGATTTGAACCTTTTGATGTTGCTTTCAACCGCTCAATCCTTGTCAATTTGACAGTGCGGCCTTGCTGGTAACTCGGTCTTCTAGTGGTTCGACTCGCGGCGGCCTATCCTAACACTCGGTCAGGATGCAGCCAGTCAAATTAGCCTAGAGTTTGCAAGGGCATCACGCCGTGAGTATGCAATCTGGGTTAGTGACACACAAGGGCATCGAAAGCTAACCAGTGTTGTCGTCGTATTAATTGAGGCGTTAAAGCGTATTAATTGCGATGTGATGCGTCACGTCAAGCGTCATTATGACACTGGTGAAAAGACATGTCGCTTCACTGCCTTCAAACAACGTCGTTGTTGGCAGGGGCATTGGCTATTTAAGCGCTGGCCACAAACCGCTTCTTCATCGCTCATCTTCCACGGGGGCTTCTGTCTTCACTTTGCTATTCTCCAACTTTGCTCTTCGGACAGCGAACGGAGCCATCATTGATATTCCAACTCTGCTTGCCATGGGGCATGCAACGTCGTCCTCTTCCTCAGGACCTTGGTTCGTAGGGGGAATCGACGACGAGCATTCATCTAAGAAGGCTGGAGAAGAGGGCCCATTGGATGGGGAAACTACTGAGGAAGTGCACCGCCTGGGTGTCACAATCACTGAACCCCCTAGGGCTCGAAGGGCGCCTACAAATCTTGAGCCTGTCGGGCCTTCCTGACAGGTACATTCACCTTTCTAGGAGATAAGGCTTTTATATTCTCGCGGGTTGTGGTTTTGCTTTTCTCTATAACCATCGCTTGATCATCCCTTTTTGTTTTGGCAACGGCAGAGGGTGTCCCGTGCAATGAAGGTTGCCTGTGCACAGCAGGACGAGAAGTGCCAGGTTGACGTTGCCACTGCGGAGGTGCGGCTGGGCTTGGAGCAGTTCAACCATCTCACCTAAACTCTGTCCGAGTCTGAGACAAGTGACGTTGCCACTGCGGAGGTGCGGCTGGGCTTGGAGCGGATCAACCATCTCACCTGAACTCTGTCCGAGTCTGAGACGAGATCGCAAGGGCTTGCTAAGGCCCACACTTGAGCCCTAGATCGGATTGCCTCGTTCGAGGACGAGCTTCGGAGGACTAGGGGGAGGTTGTGGACCTTCAACTCGAGAATGCAAGACTAAGAGGTGAACCTTGGCCCTTTGCGCTACCAGGGAATGGTCGGGGGCCTGCGCCCGGAAGACTGAGCAGTTCGAGACCTCGAGGCGGTTGCCCTGGTTAGCCATAGACATAAATAGGATCACCTTTTTGCCTTCTTATATTTTGAGGTTGATAGTCGCCTTCGAATGTATATGTTAGATCTTTAATAAAATGTCGATTATTCTGAGCAATATCACATGATGCGTGTTGTTGAACTTAATGCTGCCTTCTAGCTACTAGATGACCTTCAAATGGATCATGCGAGCTACCGGCGGCTCGTTCTTCTAGCAATCTGGACTCGCGGCGGCCTATTCCGGACATAGGATCAGGACACAGGCCAATCGGATCAGCCTCGAGCCTGCCAATGTCGCATGCTATTAGGTCTGTCGATCTGGCAAGCAGGGGGTCCCCTTGGAATTGCTACCTTTCTGTTGACTAGATAGCTTGAGTCTGATTGGGAGGCACCGTTCGTATAGGGAAACGAGGCATCAGGCCATCATTACGCGCGATGGGAAAGGACGCGTCATGTCACCTCATGGGGCGGACGCTTGCTGCTACCATTATGAGGGAAACTCTTCGATTTCTCGTGTGATGCCGTTTGGGACTTGGGTTTTTGCCTATTAAACCCCGGGCCATTCACCATTTCCCTTTTCCTTTCAAATCACTCCATGCGCTTGCATTCCCTTTGCGCGTTTTCATTCATGGCTCTAAAGGAGGTAGACAAGATCCGATCCGTTCTCACTTCCTCCGATGTTGAGTTGCTACTCACTTGGTACAAGATTTCAAGTGACATGGTTTACTTGCTGCCGGGCAAAGACGGCAAGGCGCACCCTTTGCCGGAGGGGTTCATCACCGTCTACGAGACCCATTTGAAAGGAGAGCTTCACTTCCTGGTAGCTCCAGAGCTGTATGAGATCTTGACGGGTCTGGGCGTCCCGGTTGCGAGGTTTTAACCCAATACTGTTCGGTACTTGCTCTATATATGCATCTTTGCCCATCATCATGGTGGCAAGTTCAGCACCAAGTTGGTGAAGGTGATCTTCCGTTTTAACCGGGGTGCAAACTGCATTTCGATGTCCCCGTGCTTGGAGTTTCACTTCCGAACGGCAAATCCAGACTTGACTAAGAAGAGAAAGGGCCAGTACTTTCGAAGGGCGAATCCGAAGGGCGATCCCTCTCGAGTACAAGGTAACGCACTAAATAAAAGGAACAAGGGGGATGGTTCCTGCACATGCTTCCTCGTCGGGCCAGGTGCCTGGGCCCGTTGGGTCAGTCGAGGGAGGTGATTCATCTGGATCTCCCGTATTGGTCGTGAGTGACTAAGAGGGTGCCCAAGATGAGCCAATCCCAGCGTTGACTCTGGCCCGTTACTGCTGTCTCCCCGCACAAGGAGCCCATACCGTGACTTCTTGTTGCCATTGTTGAGGAGGCTTTTTGTGACGACTGGGTAGCTAACATCCAGCCGGGGAGACTGACAAGGCCCACGCGATGGCGGAAATCGGAATGACAGAGGTCGACACGACCGTTGGGGCAGAGGAGGCTGTCGAGGTGTATCATTCTGAGTTTTCAGAGCTTGGAGTTCCGAAGGCAGTCGAGGCGGCTGGGGTATAGAGGCTGCCGAAGGGCCTCACCTTGAGCCCTTGGAGCCTAAGGTCCGAGGGGAGATGGAGGTTGTACCTTCTGCCGGAGTCGTTGAGGAGAGTGCTGAGGAGGTTGCTAAGGATCCTTGCCTTGAGCCCCCAGAGCCAGGGATTTTGGAGGTGGAGGAGCCCGAGGATGCTGCGGAGACTGAGGAGTCTCATTTCGTGCCCTCGAAAGCCAAGGCCTTGGTGCCAAAAGAGTTCAAAGAAACCGCAGAGGGTATGGAAGCGCTCGCTTTGAGCCCCCAAAGCTTGGGGTCATGGAAGCGGTCAAGGCCACATCGAGTTGTCTGCCCTCAGAGAGGCCATCTTTGGCTGAGGTATTTCTTGTGCACATTCTTAGTTCTTTTCTTTACTTTCATTGTCGCTTGACTAACTGATTTTTCTACTTGTAGCTGCAAGAGAGGGTCCACCAACTGGCCGCCTTCATCGACCGTCTGGCCCAGACCCAAGTCAACCTAGAGAAGTTCAGAATTGTGGTGGAGAGGGCCTCCTGTTCCTAACGTGAATTGTCCAAGGCTCAAGTGAAGATTTCATCCCTCAAAGATTCGCAGTGCGAGTAGGAGCGGGATCATGCTTAGCTTTAGGACAAGATCCTCCAACTCAAGGGCGACCTCTCTCAACCAGGATGAGATCAAACGGGCTTTGGATTGTAGATACTGTGCTGGCATCCATCTCTGCTGGCGCATAGTGGATCCGGTGGCCCCGGGCTTTCCAGTCTCGATTTTTCATGTAAGGAATGTCAGTGCTCGGTAGCGGTAAGATTTGTTGGGCTCCACCAGTGATGCCACTAGACTATATTGTCTTGTTCGCCAGAGAGCCCCCAACCCCCGGATCGTCCTTCCACTAGGCAATAGGTCGATTTTGTATTGTCTTTGGGCGGATGGCCAACTTTGTACATTTTGATTGTTGAAATGAAATAAATAGACTTTTAAGGGAATTATTGCTGGTGTTCATGCTTCCATACCGACCTTTCCTTCAGTCGCTTACCCTCTTTCCTTTTTCCTTTGCCAGCTAAGCATTGTCCCTAACGCTGCTAGGCTTATTTTGGGCGCATCAGCCTGACCGTGCTCGTTCCAATAAGGGAATGTCGCAGCACCTTGATTCTACGTGGGAGTGCTTTTTCCCATGGCCGTCATTGCACGTTGGTTAGTGAGCCTCACTAGGGTCAGCTAGGCTCCATGGCAGCAGCTGCCAGGCTCAGGCAGTGTTGCAGGCCGTCATTCGCATGCGATTATGGGCGCTTAGCCCTATTGAAGGGCGTCATGGCTATTGGGCACCTGGTCCTAGCCAGCTAACCGTCATCGACTAATGGTACTCTCTCCTTTTGGAAGAGGTCGCCACGCGCATGTTGTGAAAGCCCCCTAAGATTTCAATGACAGCTTGATGGGGTGGTCTGGCTCTATGGCCATAAGCTCCCCAAGCCATGGTGTTTGATTGCGAATGGGCCACTTGGTAGTGGGACTAGAATTCGACCGCGTGTAGGCCGCTCGGTAACGAGACTGAGATTCAAAACTCAACCGGGCATGAGCTGCTCGGTAACGGGATTGAGGTTTCAAATTCGGCTACACATGGGCCGCTCGATAACGGGACCAAGGTTTTTTGATTGTTTATAGGTCAACTTTAGGTGCAGTTTAGGTCGCTTGATTTTATGAGACAACAAACAAGCATTCTTATGGGTAATCAAATATAAATAAACAATTATTTTATTAATGAGACCATGGTACATATTACAAGCACTCCGAATGATGCATGCTAATCTTACCTAGGCTCGACTAAGACTCATTAGTAATACTTCTTGAGGTGGGAGGCATTCTAAGTCCTTCGGACCAATTTGCCGTCCTACGTGCATAGCTTGTATTCCCCATTCCGGAGAATTACTGAGACAAGGAACGACTTTTCCTAATTCGGAGAGAGCTTGTTCCTGTTGGTGATTTTGCCCGTCATCTCTACGTTTTGTAAGACTAGGTCTCCCATCTCGAACTGACGAGCATTTACCTTCTTGTTGTAGTATTGCGCGATTCGCAGCTGATAGGTTGTTGTTCGTAGGCGCACTGCATCTCGGGCTTCTTTGAGCAGGTAAAGGTGCTCCCTTAGCTTTTCGTAGTTGTTAAGGGGGTCGAAGCATTCGACCGGAAGGTTGGGCGGCCTGACTTTAACCGGGATGACTGTCTAAATTCCGTAACATAGGCAAAAAGGCATCTCCCGGGTCGACTCTCTTGGGGTCGTCATGTGTAACCACAGGACGGACAACAGTTCATCTGCTTAGGAAACCCCAGTGTCCTCTACCTTTGTCTTCAACCCATGTTAGAGCATCCAGTTCGTAACTTCCACCTTCCCGTTGGATTGGAGGTAGGCGACGAAAGTGTGAAGAAGCTTTATCCGCATGCTTGCGTAGTACTTGGTGAATCGCTTGCCGGTGAAATGGGTTTCGTCGTTGATCACTATGACCTTGGGAATCCCGAACAAGCATTGGAGGACGAACTCTATTGTGTTTTGCTTGGTGATTCGTGCCAATGGCAACGCTTCGACCGACTTAGTGAAGTAGTAAATACCCACTATGACAAACTTCTTTTGCCCGGCCGCTAGGGGCAGAGGGTCGAGAATGTCGAGCCCCTATTGGGTGAACGGCCACGGCAACTGTAGGGCTTGCAACTCCGCATGTGGCTGATGAGACATGCTTTCATAGATTTGACAGTTCTCACACTTCTTCACGAATTCCATGACGTCATGCTTTATTAAGGGCCAGTAGAGTCCTTGCCGCATGATCTTGAAAGCGAGGCTCTTGCCTCCAATGTGCGAGCTGCAGATGCCGAGGTGCACCTTACCTAATGTGTACTCAACCTCTTCCTGTGTGAGACAACCCATATAGGGGGTTGAGTACCTACGGTGGTACAACCTCCCATCAATAATGGTGCAGTAGCCGGCTGTCTTCTTCATGCCCTAGGCCTTCTTCGGGCTTTCCGGTAGGGTGTCATCGGTCAAGTATCTCTTGTACGGGGTCATCCAGTTGTCGCCATCGACCACTTGCATCACTTTACACACGGGGTCGTCAATCCTTGGGACAGCTAGGACTTCCCCCATGTCTCTGACCAACTGTTCTAGGTTCCTTGAGGCCGGCCACCTTTGGCAGTTAGTCCGCCTTCTAGTTCTCTTCTCTTGAGATGTGGGCCGCTTCAACTTTGCCGAACGCTTGAGTCAAGCCCCTCAATATAGCAAGGTGCTTCATGAGTAGAGGGTTTGACGCCACGAAGTTCCCTAAGATCTGGTTGACAACCAACTTGAAGTTACTGTAAACAACCAGGGATCTAGTCGAGCACTCCTTTGCTAGTCGGAGTCTGGCGAGCAGCGCCTCAAACTAGGCGACGTTGTTGGTGGCTGAAAATCTGAGGGTCATTGAGTACTTTATCTACAACCCATCCGGAGTCCTTAGAACCACACCTGCTATGCTGCCGATCTGCGTCGATGACCCATTGAAATGCAAGGTCCAAGTCAGAATCCCTAGCTGGTAGGCATCTTCAGTGAGGTCGAGGGTGTGAGATCGCAGGGTCGCCATTTCAATAACGAAATCCACGAGGGCTTGGCCCTTCATAGCCGGCCGCTGTCTCAACTCCATGTCAAACTCGCCAAATTCAATAGCCCATTTAACCAGTCGCTCGTATATATCCGACTTCTACAAGATTCCTTTCAGTTGCTAAGCGGTCAAGGCGATGATCTTGTGCACTCGAAAGTGCGGGCGCAACTTCCTGGCGGAGTAGATGAGGGCTAGAGTGATCCTTTTGGCATGAGTCTCGGTGTCCGTCAAGACTTTACTGACGTAGTACATCGGCCGTTGTACGCCGGATCAGGACTGAACTCAACGCCGTGTCGGAGACCGCCAGGTACAAATACAACTTTTCACCTTGCTGAGGCGAAATCAGGAGAGGAGTGTTGGAGAGGTACTCCTTGAGTTCTCGAAAAGCTACTTCGCACTCGGCCGTCCACTAGAAACCGATAGCCTTAGTCCCCCTTAAAGTTTTGAAGAACGGTAGGTACTTCACTGCATATTTCGCTAGGAATTGGGAGAGGATAGCGTGCCTTCCGGTGAGTTTATATTTTGTTAGTAAACTGGTGTTTTCCAATATGGCATCCACAGAGTAAACCAATAGAAGGAGAAGTGCTTAGAAAGGTTAATATTCTGTGACCACAAAATCAGGCATCTGTGAAGGAGTAGAATATTGCCCTTACAGATACAGGAGTATTGAACCACCCAAAGATATAATTATAGATCAGTCATCTCCATAATATCAATAGTTCATCCATTCGTTTCTTTTTATATGATCAAAATTGCAGCCAAATACCTCTGATAATTTTGATTATAAAGCTGGATTGAGAATGACAACACCATTATTCCTACTCTCAGTATTTTCCCTTACGGTTCGTTTGGTTGCTGGAATGGAATAAGATGAGAATAGAATAGGATGGAATAGAGTTGAAATTGTTATTCTCATATTTGGTTGTTGGAATAGAATAAGATGGAAATTAGTATTCCATTATTTGATTTATTGAATAGTATGAGGAATAAGGTAAAAATAGTAATAATAAT
>JAODPA010083079.1:0-11659 GCA_025585075.1 Nepenthes mirabilis | reverse complement strand
TAATTCAGAGGGAATATTTATTCCCAATTAAATTTGTAACGAAACGGAGGAATTTTTATTCTCACCTTATTTCCTCCAACCAAACATGGGGTTATTTTCTTCTTTCTTCCACTCCCAATTAGTATGGTGTTACTATATTACTACTAGCCTTGGTTCCATCTCAACCACCACTGTCTTCATTCATCATCATTAATCTCCTATCAAATAATATTACCCCCCCTGAGAAGACATTGACAACACCCACTAGACAATACTATTATTCACCTCAATTTTTGCCCCCAACCACCACCTGTCAACAGCTGCAACCACCATCCAAAAGCAACAGTCAGATGTTCTACAGCCACATAACACTTCCAATCTAGAAGTTCAATCAGTCATCAGTCCAACTCTCTATCAAGGTCTAATCATGTAAGAAACAGTGCTGTGCGGCACCTATGTGGTTGGATTGCTTTGCCCGGATTCTTTCCAAATCAGGATCCGGGCCAGAAGGGCAAAAAATTGGCAATGAGTTTGAGAATTGTGGCACTGATGACAATCAACAGACATGGAAGATGGAGATGGAAGTTTTTGACAGTTGCAACATGGATAAAAGATAGCAGTTGCTGTGATGTAGGTATGGAGGTGATGCTGCCTTCAAACTGTTGAGAGAGGCAAGGTTAGAAGAAGAAAAAAAACGGAAAGATCAGTCAATGGTGGGCGGTAATAAGGTTGACAGCAATGTCTGGCAATTAGCTTTGATAATGCTGCCTTGTGGTGGACTAAAGAGAGACATGGGTGAGGCAATATGAAATGATACAATACAGTGGTGGAGAAAGATCAAAGAGAACAACAAAAGAAACATTCCACGTCCTAGGCAGTAGAGGTGGAGAAAAGGGAGAGGGAAGAGGACCTCGACCATTTTCTTTGAATTTGTGGGTTGAAAGAAAGGGGTTTGTATTATTACGAAGGATCCAAAAACGAGATGCATGCATGTTCAAGGAGGGTCAAAGCTTCGTCTTTCTAATGAAACAGCAGTGACTCCAACACTTGAACTACCCCCACTACAGTCCGAAGGGTACTATGGGGTATTTTGTCACCAAAAAACTAGGGACCTCATGCATTTTGGCATAAATTCAGGGGATGAGATGTTATACATATGTAAGGATAGAAGCACAAACATGGCAGCAAGATCGGCCAATGGTGGATAGTAATGTGTTTGACAGCAATGCCTGGCAATTAGCTTCTGTGATGTAGTGGGTGCGGCAACGGATGACTTCTATGAGATGAAATGACACAGTGGTGGAGAAAGATCAAGGAGATGATAGCACTTGCTTAATACTAGTTAATAAATTAGGTGCATAAATAATGTCTAACAGGATTGTAAGAGTGCATGATAGCACTACAATGCTGAATTAGGCAAATAATCTATGCTAATGCTATGTAATTATTGTAATCACGGAAAACAGAGAGGTCAAAATAATAATGTAAGAGCTCACCGAAAGTCAAAACGTTGCTATGGAGAAATGAGAATAGAGCAGAAATATTTTCAGTTGCATTCCTGTCCTGCAGCATATTTTCACTTGTTTGACCAACTTGGCTAATGAACCCAACAGTCGAGGAAGAAACGGAGGCATTCTGGCAACATATAATTTCAAACCAGATTCCTGAAGGGAATCTTCTTGATCTCACCAGCCAGAGGAAAATTTTGTTGTAAGGTGTAGCATGAATAACAGATATAATAACCTCCATCAGTAGAAGGAGAAAGACAGTAGCTGTATTCATGATGGTAAAAAATATATAGAAGACAGAGATAGTTGGTAGCAAAAGTAAGAGAGGGGTAAACAGCAGAGATCCAACTATATGCTGCTCGACAGTATAGTCATAGCTATCTAATCTATGTCGAAGAGGATTCCACTTCCGACCCCTGCAAATTGATTAGAACCTCCATGAGCAAGAGGAACCATAATAGAATAACAAAATTGCAGTTCACATTATTTCAATATCAATCTCCTAGCAACATTATTACCAAAGATAAAGCATTCACTAACTACACAGAGGGACCAAAGGTTTTGTGGACATTGAATTTGATGTTGATGAATCATTCATAAACTCGGGAGGAAATCATGGCCTGTCTTTCTGGGATAAAAGTGACTGTTCTCAAGCCTAGCATATAACACCCCGGTGTTTCATGTTTAAACTGATTGGACTCCCGATTGGTAGAGGTCATTAATTATGGAAATAATAGTATACATGTTATCCATGGAGACTAAAAATTTGCATGGAGGCTTAGGCTAACTTCATGAAAGTCTTGGACAAGTTAAATTCGAGAAATCCCCAAGCGGGTATTTTGGTAATTTTCTCAATAGTAATAGATGTTATTTTTATTGCATTATTTTATTAATTGGAATTCATTTTGAATATGTTAAATATGTTTCAATGTGAGTATAAGTTAAAAACTGATTAAATTAGCGTGCCAAAATGTGGAAATCGGAAAAGAAAAACCCTAGGAACCCAAATCCCATTGAGTTGTGGCCCTTTTCCCCATCATTCAGCCACTTCCTCACTTATTTTTGGCTGCAAACCTAACTTAGGAAAGAATCACAAATGGCTGAAGTACGCCAATTGGCCGACCCCTTTCTTTGGAAAAGAGGAAACCCTACTTTGCCCTCTAAAACCTTAATATGGCACACCCCCTATTCACCCCTATTTTGGCTGCAGCCCCCCTTGTTTTCACAACATTCAGCTACTCAAAAATATAAAAGAATCAAGGAGAGAGCTGAAACAATTCCTAAATGGCCAGTCACCCCATTTCATGAAAAGGGAAACCCTAATTGCCTTCCTCCTTATTTTAATTAGCCGCCCTCCCTCTTGGTGGGGGGGGGGGGGACTAATTCCCCCTCATTTTGGCTGCAAATTGGAGTGGAAAAGATGAAAGTTCGGCCATCCCTTCTCATCCATTGAATCAAGTGAGAGAAAAGTGAAAAAGGAGGATAACTAAACATAGAAAATACTGAGACCCTTGCCTCCATCCTCTTTTGTGTCACTTTTGGAGTTCAAGGAGCCTCCAACCACACGTAAAAAGTGAAAGAAAGGTCGTGCTTGTGTAAGTCTTAGACGATGTTCATGCTTGCTTTGGCCGGTTGAAGAAAAAAAACCGAGACAAGTAAAATTTTCACCACTTCTTGGCATTCTCTGTATTTCTTCTAAAAAGGGATATGTTTCCACCCATTTATGTTGTCTCTAATATGTTAAAGGGGATGTCTTGCACCCATTTTTGAGCATTCATTTCGGCCCTTTGAAGAAAAGTTGACTATATGCATAAAGATGGTGTCTTTGCGACTCACCTCTCACTTCATGTCCAAGTTTTGATTTTTATACCTTCTAGCATAATAATTCATAACTTTTATTCATCTTATTATCCAAGGCATGCCGCGGTATAGTGGTTGGCTAAGTTGTCTTTAAGCCATCTTTATGGACTTGTAGTTTAATGTAGAAAAAGTGTGATCTTTAATGAATTACTACAATGATGCCTTATGTTATGAAATATGCTAGCAGACCACGAATTAGTGAAGCATGTCAAGTAACCAAGTGTACCCTAATCCAAGTTAGGGAACATGTATATGTTTAAGGAATAGAAAGTAAAATCCATAAAAGATATATGCTAGTGTGATGAAATGAGGAGGAACACCACTTGGCCATGGCTTGATATAGGCTAGATGCTAGTGTGATGAAATGGGGAGGAACACTGCTTGGCTGTGGCTTGATGTAGGCTTTTAGAGGCCAAAATGAAAATTTTACATGCTTACATCTCAATATGTGGTGGATTTCCACATGTACTAATGTTTATGGTAAAATGAGTGAGAAGCTCCCTAAGGTAACAAGAACCCTTAGTGGCTGTGGCATGAGTATGCATTCTGGTAACTTAATATGTTGGTTTGCATGCCTATTAAGTAGTGTGATGAGGACTTATATTTATTATAATAAATTGCATTTCTTGTTTCAGTGTATGTTAAGGAATGGACCAAAATTTCCTTATGGCTAAGACCTTAGGGCCATTTAGGGGTAAAATGGTAAATTGACCATGTAAATAAATGAATTGTCTAAGTGGTATAAGGGCTAAGTATGTCTTCTCTGTACACTTCCACAAAATCTTCATGAAGGAAGTTGATAGGGTTTGGACCTACTTACTAACTGATGTGCTAAGTGTAGAAGGTTTAGCTTCATCTTATGATGAACCTAAGAGTTGGCTGTGGGCCATGCACCCTTAGTGGGAAGACTATGTTGTTAATTTAGATTATAGGTCGATTGAATTGGAAAATTCTAGTGATTCTGATGATTTAGACTTGTAATATAAGGAATCAAATGGGTAGGAGCAGTATTTCCCTTAGTGGCCGAGAGGTAGGCTAGGTGTATAGGGTTGGATGTTTTTCTAAGTATAGATGCATTCTAGAGACCCTTAAGGACGATCACGGGGTTAGTTAACCTTGAGTTGATCTTGATAGAGTATGAGTTAGTAAGATAGGAAAGTGAGAAAGTACTCCGGTGAAGACATCCATGGCTTGTCTTCCCTTCGATTTGATGGTTGATCGTGACCCTTGATGTTATACTCTTTATTACTCTATGAGTAGTTAGAGGAGACTGTAAGAAAACACCGCAATTATGAAACCTGAAAAATCGTAATTTAGTCTATAATTGTTCAACATCTAGTCTATATTCCAATAGATTGAGGTAGATAATTTTAGGGAATACTAATAGTCTTGAAAATAACGCACGTCGAGATATTGATAGATATCATGACGAGGGATGCTACATTTGATATCTTTGGAACATGTTCCTATGCCATGTTTTGGCAAAAATATTGAATGTGTTTAGATGTCATGTGTTGGCAAAGTTATTGGATGTGTGTCCTATGCATGTGTTAGCAAAGATATTAGAAGTATTTCTACACCATGTATTGGCAAAGTCATTGGACATGTTCATATGCCATGTGGTGGAAAATACATTGGATATGTTTCTATGCCATGTGTCGACAACGCTTTAAATACCTTTGTAGTACGACGTCAAACTTGTGAATATCGGTTATCTTGTAATTACTGCCCATTCATCATATAATGAGAACATAGTCGTTAGTTCATAATGACAGAATAAGATTTATGAAAATTGTGACATCTGTTGTAATAAGTTCGATAAAACCTAACTTCCTATTGGTATTCGCATTTAGTGGAATCCAAGTTGTACTCATGATCTTATGAGTTTGGTAGATAACCTTGAATAGTTGATACTTATATTGTTCTCGAATCGGAATACGAAGTAGCATGAAGTCTCAAACATAGTAGTTGATTGTCATAATATGAGTATTGCATTTCATTGCCATTGATATTGTTTTCCGAGACGGTTACTATTTCGTGTATTTTTTATTATGTCACTTACTGAGCTTTTAACTTAACTTTACATTTTCTTAATTGCAAAGTAGTGTGGGACCATAGAACTAGCCAGTAATTAGACTTTTGCTAGGAAGCTTATAAATAAATGATCCTGGAGTCTTATCGTTGTCTTTATAAGAGCATGGAGAGGATTATTTTAGAGACAGTAGTTGGGTACGTTTTGAGCATCTCTTAGTTTTTGAATGTATTCAGACTTATGATTATATTTACCTCATATTTTTAAGGAGATAAATTTTTCTTGTTGGATATTATAATGTACTTATAGCAATTATATTTTATTTATGATAGTTATTTATGACTTAAAATTTCGCATGGTCAGTTTAGGCCAAGTTTGAGCGTTTCACGTTTAGGTCACCACATGGTAACTTAAAAGACTATATCCTTTTATTATGGTATTCAAACATTGAAGGCCTATAACTTATTAAGGCATTCATTCTCAACTTCTTTTAGATAGAATCTTCTGATACATTAATGAAGAACTTGTATCAATATCTTAGTTTCAATTCAAGCATGGATTTGATTCACACTTCACATTTTGAAAAATATTTACCATCCAAAAAATTTGTAAAAACAGAATCTTTATCTAAATAAATGCATTTGAAATGGGCAAATGTATAGTTTCTATCAAATGAGTTGAACGAAAAGTCTACTCAGGCTCCTAAGAGCATGCATAGAAGCCATCAATAAGTCATGAAAATCCTCCTCTCAAAATAGAATATATTTCAAACATATATGTCATGGTTCCTCATTTTCATAAGATAAAATATATAAGTTCCATGTTTTAGATATTTTATCAAGCCAGTTGTTGACAATAAGTAGCTGTCACAAATTTATATCCATTTTGCACAATACTCTGCACAGATCAAATATATCCTGGTGAACTCTTCAGCAAAAATGTGTTCCACAATGAAATCTAATAAGTGAAATTCTGGTGTTATTCAAATATTAAGGCTTAAAATTTATTCTTTTATAATTTAGAATAATAAGCATGGTGTAAGTTGTGCATCAAAGTAATATTAAATGCATTATCTTTACTTTATTAAAGAACAGGGCATTAGAATCATACTGAGAAGGCCAAAATCAACACAAAAGGTACAGATGGACTTAGTTTACCTGAACAGGCGCCATAAAGCTGTTAAAGCCTGTATCAGATGGGAATACAGGAGTGAGAACAACCAATGCAGAGTAGACACATGTAGAGCTACTATTGCAACCATATCCATGACCAAAGCAGCAGCTATTGTCATTCCAAAAAGAATCCCAGACAGAGCAATTCCCTTGACAACATAATAAAAGATGTATGCCGTAAAGAACCACAGTGTGGACCAGATTTGAATAGCATTTAAAGAAATCATGCCAAGAACTCTTGCGAGCTCTGTGTTCAACTTGAAACCCGCAGGGACTCCCATCAACCATACAGAACCGGAACGTAAAACATCATCAATGATGTGACTGGCCAAGCCTGTAACTAATTTGCAGACAGATTCTGTATGTGATAGCAACAATAATCCAGCCAAATTCCCCAGAATAATATCAACTGCTACAGATGACCACATCGAATGCCTTTTTATAGCAGCTTTCTCTGCATATTCTACACATGGTTGAGACCTTAAAAGGGGGAAAATCCATGAGGAGTGAGCAAGAAGATGACATACCACATGCAGAAACACGAAAGAGAACATAAAATAATTAGGGTCAGATTCAACTTTTGACATCATATGTAGTCATTTCTGCTAAGCAAGTAGACAAAGAGAAGTATATATTTAAGCATATCAGAAAATGACATGTCAGATTTTCAACTAGAATTCCCAAGCACAGAAAGTAACATTGTTTTACCCTCTTTGACACCTGTCATTTTATGAAGCCAGTACATCTAAGCCTGACTAAGACTTAATTACATTTCAAATTGTCACCAAAAATATGATCATCAGATGCCTAAATCATTCTATCCGAATTGATTGAATTTAACAATGAAAGTTTTCCATTATAACTCAGTCATGTTCACAAGCAGCATGAACTTTTCCAAGTTGGCAACTGCAAGTTTCATATTTCAAAGTAAAGTAAGCACCCAACACCAGACGTTGCTTACCTGAGGCCAGTTTCATTAAGGAAGACTGCCCAATACTGGAACTGGCAACAGCGGATATGGATGTTTTTACATGTATTGCCAAATACCTTCGCAAGTGCACCACAAAACCAGAATTTTGATCCATATGTTTTGAGCTTGTGGAAGAATTGAAGAGCTACATAGATTAAAGTGGAAAATGAAGCTATCAGTGCAGCAAAAAACTGCCAAAAGAAGTTGAGAAACCCAAATATAATGGGAGGCCGAGTACAAGATCTTTCCAGGCCCAGACATCTTCTAAATATCATACGTGCAGCTGCAGTACTATTGATAGCCATAATAACTGTGTCCTGCATCTCAGCAATTTGAAAAGCAAGAATGAGATAGGTGAACCGCCACTAGGGATCAAAAAACCATGTAATCATTTTACCAAGTCAAGGTTTGAGTTCTCCTGATCAAGCTCAACAAGCCACTTGGGTCGTTTTGAAGAATGTTTCAGATGCTTTAAACTACACAGACTTGTTGAAAAATGGTGACCACCAAATGAGGGAATGTCATAAATTATAACCTGACAATTTAAAGGAACATAAGCACAAGTGATAACCGAAATCCAACTTGTAAGTAAGCAATGTAAGGCACCATGACTTACATACGTGGAGGTCAAATTGAGACACTATTTTCCCTTTCCAGTGCATCTGATGCAACTTTGGAATCCAGCAAGTTTCTTTATCAGAATACCTATGATGATCAAAAACTACCAGGATCCAGCTAGTGTTTTGCAGCAAACGTTTCCAATACTGCTCTTGTAATCCATCAAATTCTAGGCATTCACAGCTTAACTGCCGACAGTTTTCTCTAAAAGTACTCTGCATGTTTTGTGGGCATACCTTCTTGTGAATAAAGAACTTTCTCTCATCACAGTCAACGATTTTGTTGGTACCACCAAAATTTTGCACACAGTGGCCCACGACAGAAAAGGCAGATTTATCTCGTAATGATAAAGGCATTCTTTGATTTGCATGCTGGATGCCCTCCTGGATATTTATTTATTTTTGGCAGAATCAACGAGGTCAGTGACTTTAAAATGAACCCTGTTAAATAAATAAGACAAACCAGAATATCTGCTGCACAATAACTCAGTAGCCCTAATCATTAAAAGATTAATAATACTCGAGAAGTTTAGATTCTCAACTCTACTTACAATTCTTTTGATTATTAAGAACAAAAGGAGGGTAGATAATGCTATTCCACATTAAGCATCCATTCAACACATACACAAACATACACAGGATAGAAAACAAGTGCACCTTCCCCACCGTTCAAATAAGTACTCTATCAGGAATGTCATTAAAGGTGCAAAAAGCTGCTTATATGCCATGCTCCACTAGCACTAGGCCAACAAATATCCCTGACTGGGGAACCATTAAACAGCCATTTTTAGCAACAGTGGAAGGGTCCATTGTGGGACAAAGGTTCAATGCGGGCATGCAGTACACCTGTAGGTCTTAGAAGCCACAGCCATCAGGAAATGTGATTCTAGGTTGGCTATAATAAACCCCCAGCCTCACAACAGATGAAGAGGTGCTATGATGCGCTGCTGCTCCATCCAATGGGTGATATTTAGGCTTTAAAAATAGTCCCCTATATATTTTTTTGTAATTTTTTCATTTTTGGATTTTGCATTTAATGGATGATAATATTTTTAAAAAAAATAAAAACTTAACCATCTTATGGGATTTATATGATAAAGTACCCACTGTTGGATTTATATCAACGAATAGAGGACGGAGTTGGAGGCTGATGCATCCCAAGATCCAGATTGTTGTACAGATTAGGGAGTCACTCGATCTTCCACTACTGGTCGAAATGGAGTCGGTCCGGTTTCCGTCTCTGTTAGCCTAGATCTTGCGCACCACAAACAAGAGACTAGAGGATTTGCGGGACTCACTTCCCGATTTATTATTTAACGCTCAAGTTAAAAATCTTTCCAAGGAAATAAAAAGATGAGAAGATGTAAGAGAATACAAAGATGCATGTATGAGGGGAATGTGAGAAAATGACCGAGCTCTTATAGTGCGCTCGACTGGGAGCGGCTTCGAGGTGTTCGGAGGGTAAGGCTCCGAAGCGTTACACTCAGTGAGTGACTCACTAGGATGCGCCCAACGGGGGAGCGGCTTAAGAAGGAGGAGAAAGAGCTATATTCAGGAAAGAGAGCTTGATTCTTTCTCAACTTTTATATCTCGCCCGAGGATTGATTCAGTTGGAGATCAATCGATCCCTTTTTCCTGTGAAGGAGAAAAATATTTGTAATATTTCACGGAGAAGGCTTTGGCGCCAAGGCTCGTGACAGGTGTCTGGCCAAGATTTGTCGGCCTATCCTGGTGACAGTTGTGGCCACCGTGTCAGTTGTCGCCTTGCGACAATGAGGTGACTACTATGGGTCGCTATCGACATTGGCCAGGCTGTTCCGGCATAGATTGGCTGGAATTGTTGCAGACATGCGAACAAGGTGACTCTTTAGGGATGACTTCGATCACCATTGGTTGTGGCTGCCACACCGGCATTTTTTGCACTGCCAATTTGTTGCTGCTGAGCGGGAGGGTTGATCTGGGCCATGATTAGCTGAGTCACAAAGGCTGTCTTCTAGTCCTAACCCGTTGTTCCCCCTTGAGCCTACTCGCAGTGGATGGGCAAGTCGGGCGGTCTCTTGGCCCTTACTTCATATTGGGCTTTGCTAGCAAGTGGGCTTACCGCTGAACCAGCTTGTGCCGTGACTAAACCCATCAGAGGCACTGCAGATTCCCTCACAACAACCACCACCAAAACCCCAAAATCAATTGGATTGGGGGAGAGAGAGAGAGAGAAAGAGAGAAAGAGCGCTCCATCTGAACTGCCATGCTTTGACATAACCACTTATATGCCAATATCATACCCAGATACGTGCATAAAGTTCCCTTCTCCAATAAATTAAATAGCCAACCAGATGAGGCCTTAGAAGAGCAGGTGAAGGCTAGAACCTTATGAACAGGTTTCAGGTTTAACCCCCTCCCCAAACTCTATACAACGAAATTACATCAATGTATATGCATATATGTGTCTTTGTAAGGATCCCTATTTCTTTTCGCTTTTGTTGAATTCTACTCTATCCAGCGGCGCGTAGGAAGGGCATTAAGTAGGAGAGCCCATAATCTAATAAAATTGCGCTAGACAGAGTTGAGGTGACGTAAGAAGCAAGATAGATCAGTCCTAAAAAGAGTACTCGCTCACACAAATCAGCAGTTCCTGAAATTTGTACTGCATCATTCCATTATTTGAATCCAGCACTATATTCGCCTGTCAAATCATACATGCGTACTAATTTCACACTTGCGGAACATTTTTGTCTAATTGCAACTAAAATGAATCAGACAGCAATCACCATTCCAGTGTTTACAGTTGCGTGATTAAACGCTCAAAATAAACCAAATTATCATCGCACGGAAGCTAAAACATTGAAGCTCCTTCGATCCAATACCTCGACAGCGGATTGGCGATACTGTGAGAGAGAAGCTTCATCGTGCGCAAAAGCTACAACGATATCAACTGAGGCAGATGAAGATGATACGAACCAGCCAAATAATAAGAGACTGGAAGACGATGATGTCGGAGTTTCAGATGAAGAGAATTGCCTAGGCCACCAGATCCGGCATTTAATACTCATATTTGTGCATAATCTTTGCTCATTCCTTGAATCACTGTCACAATCGACAAAGAACTAAAGAATGCTTCGATTGTTGTCATCAATATAAGTGGAAAACCAGCATCAAAATCCTGTTCCTCTATCTTTTTTCTTTGAAGAAGTGACTCTGTAACTTGATCTCTCTCTGCTGATTCTGACACAATCAGAATCGCGCGCTTTTGAATCTCGCATAATCAAATTTGAGAACCGGCGGACAGTGAAGGGGAGAGACGGAAAAGGAAGGGAAGGGGATTTAGGAAAGCGAATGCCAGCCTGCCATTTGATTTGTCGAGGCCGGAATCAAGACTTGGGCTACCAAGCATGACTGCTTTTGGGCCTATATGAAGGCCTGGGCCTTTCCTTTGCTTCTATTGGGCCAATTCTGCATGACTTATAAGTTTTAAGGTTAATAAGGGGATTTCCTGTAAAAAATTGAAAAACAAAAATATAACA
>JAODPA010083068.1:0-25828 GCA_025585075.1 Nepenthes mirabilis | reverse complement strand
TGTATTTGGATACAGATGTATATGTATATATGTTAATGTGTGGATGCATGAGAATAAAGATGATAAAGAGTATGGAGGATATTTGTAGTTTGTATATGTTGTATGTATAAAATTATATTGGCCAGTGTGCGAAATGGTATTAATTGTATAAAGAATTAAATATTGCCAAAATTAACTTGTTGGAACCTTGTAAAATTAATTGGAGATGGAATTTGAAATAAAAATATCATTGGCCTTAGTCGTAGGCATCGCTTCGAAATAAAATGGAAAAATAGTAAAGTAATCGAGCCGATCATATCTCGATCCATGTATTTCTTTTGAACGTCCTGAGATATATTCATTTGTGTTGGATTCGATTGTGTGAGTATGGTCTGGTCAGCACCAAACGACGTTCCTATTATTGATGCTACAAAATTTTCTTTGCGTTATACTCGATTGTGTGAGTATTTGGATTGTTGGTTTCCCACAGTCAAGGTAAATGAAAGCGTATGAAAACCCTAAGGTATTTAGTCGAATGGGAGGCTACGACACCTTAGTGTGGTCTACACTTATCCGATACTGATTTTCGTATCATGATGATAATAAGGTATGTTTATCGTGGAGGGATACTTATAGCCACGTGATCATCGTAGGAGATGATATCATGGATATCATTTTGCTAGGGGTATCACGGATGGTATCGGCATGCTTCGGGTACAGCCCCTGGGAGGACTGTAGGGGTAGTTGGATACCATGGATAATCTCGTTGTACTTACCCAGCCGTTGGGGGCGTAAATGCGCGGCCTTTAGTTCACAGTGGCAGAATAAGGTCCAAAGAGATTTTTATTATCTCGTATAGTGGCGACCTCAAAATTGAGTTGATAGTCAAATTCTTGATATTTCGTACAGTGAGTTAAGAGGGATGCTTATAACCTAGTCACCATCGTAGATGATGATATCTGGGATATCATTGGTGAGGGGTATCGGAGGTGGTATCGACAGGCTACGGGTACAGCCTCTAGGAGGACTGTAGGGGTAGTTGGATACCATGGATAATCTCGTTACACTTACCCAGCCGTCGGGGGCGTAAATACACGGCCTTTGGGTCACTATGGTAGAATAAGGTCCAAGGAGATTCATTGTGATGTTTCATCGTTGTTGATATCTCGTGAGCTTGGGATTCGGTTGAATCCACGAGTTATATTTTGTAGAATCCATGGATCGGATTTTACGTTATTTGGATTTTGTGGAATCTATGTTGTTTATCGATATTGATGCTCACGTCGTTCACGCTGACATGTGGACCGGGAAAATCCCCAATCATCGTTGATGTCAGATTCCAGAGGATTACCGTTGTTTATTGTCACTCTTGTTGTTTTTGGATGTGCAGGTCTTGTGGGACCTATTTTGTCTAGAATCGTATTTATAACGTATTGTAATTCTTCTCGGATATAGTAGATGGTCAGATTTATATTAAGATCTTGATAGTTTGATATCCGAGATTGTTATTATTATTACTGTTTTTTATTATTATCACGTGCTGGGCTTTGGCTCACCCTTGTATTTTATTGGTTCCAAATTATATAGGTTGATATCAGGATCAAGGAGATAACGCGACTTTTGGGTAGCCACCAGATAGAGGTGATATCAGAGTTCGAGGTTTTCCGAATGAGGATTTAAGATTTTGATTTAGTTATTGTTCGACTTGTATTAGATTTTCCCTATGAAAATTGATATTTTGGGACATCAATGTCGTTTATTGAAGTTATTATTATTATTGCTAATATATATGTTGAAATCATGATGTATTTGCGGGGATCATTGATGATGTTTTAATGATATTGAGTTCATTGATGACGTGTAATTGTCAATTTTGGACGATTCGAGAATTTCACCGTGATGGTCCGGGTCGGGTTCGGGGATCCGAGTTCGGGTCATTACAACTAATGGTATTGATATTTTGTAATGACCCGAGCTCGGATCCCCGAACCCGACCCAGACCGTCATGGTGAAGTTCACGAATCATCCGAAATCATGCAATTACGCGTCATCAAACAACTTTAATGAATTCTATAATATCATTTAAGATACAATCCATAGTCATCATCACATAAATATCTATAATAATGACAAATAACTTCAATAAATGACCTCAATGTTAAAAATATCAATCCATATAGATAAATCTAATAAAAGTTGAACAGTAACTAAATTATCAAGATCTTAAATCTCCGTCCGAAGAGCCTCGAACTCTGATTTCACTTCTATCTGACGGCTACCCAAAAGTCACGTGATCTCCTTGATCCTGATGTCAACCTGTCTAATCTGGAGCCAATAAAACATAAGGGTGAGTCAAAGCCCAGCAAGTGATAATAATTAAAAATGGTATACAACAATAACAATCTCGGATATTAAACTATCAAGATCTCAATATAAATCTAACTATCTACTATATCCAAGCAAATTACAACACGTCGTAAATACGACTCTAGGCAAAATAGGTCCCACAAGACCCGCACATCCAAAAACAACAAGAGTGCCAATAAACAATGGTAATCCCATGGAATCCGACATCAACGATGATTGGGGATTTCCCCGGTCCATATGTCGCGTGAACGACCTGAATTACAAGTAGTTATATATTGAATGATATAAAGTAGTTATTTATTGAAAACTACAGCAGAATAGAATTGCAGAAGATTTAGTACTATCAGGGAATGGTAATAGGTATGTAATTACAAGAAAGATATAATTCAAATGAAATCAGGCCTTGAAAAATCAGAGGTCGGTAGACATGCTTTAGAAAGTAGAGATTGGTCTCAATTCTATAAATCATAGAAATTTTCTTTTTTATCAGTAAAGGACCCCACCAGTAGATCCTACTAGTAGAGGGGGCGAATAATCGAGGATAGATTGTTTTCACTCCACACAATCTAAGGCCATAAATAGAAATAGGAGATCCCTTCCTATGGGATCTAACCCCTCTCATGGGATTCCAGAATAGGGGATTGCCAAACAGGAATAATAACTATCCTCTAGGTTAACGTCCTGAGGAAGGACGGATCATGTATAACTCCATGGACGGAGTTATCCTTGATTACTACTATAACGTTCTAAGGCATGCCGGAGAACCTAACTTGATTGTATATCAGTCATGGGTCCTAATTAACAGTATCAGAAATATTTTCTTAACTGAAAACTTTTTTTAGTTTCAAAAGTCAATTAGAGTTTCACAATAACTCTTCAGTTCGATTCAGACTGTATAGTAACAGTTTGAAACCCTTCAGTTTCACTTTAGAATATACAAAAATAGTTAGAAACCTTTCAGATTTGTTATCAGAATATACTATATCGGTCTAAAACCCTTCAGTTTTGCTTCAGAATATATAGAAACAGTTAGAAATCCTTCAGATTTATTTTTAGAATATACAGTATCGATCTAAAACCCTTCAGTTTTGCTTCAGAATATACAGAAATAGTTAGAAACCATTCAGTTTTATTTCAGAATATACAGTATTAGCTTAAAACCCTTCAGTTTTATTTTAGAAGTCCACAATGATTTATCAGTATAAGTCTGTATAAAATTTTCAGAAATAAATTACATTAGGAGCTTTATTTCAGTAAAGATCAACTTTTAAACAACAGAAATTATGGGTAAAAATCATTAAAACTGATCATTTTCGTACCTAGGGTTTGGTCGAAATTATCGGACGATAAACGGACACTTAACACGTGCATTTTCTTGAAATCAATGCTAGATATTGCAGTATATATATGTAAATATGAAATCTGTCCGATTAATTTATAGAAACAAGCTTTATTTATGTAGAATATGGAGAAACATACTTTTAGAGTATAAATACAGTTGCAGAGATATTAAAATACTGTAAAATCGGTAAATAACGTCCAGATTACACTTGGCTGAGGTTGGTCTATAGTTATCTTTTTTTGGATTAGAGTGGAACGCATGGATTTCTTCCTCTCCTTCTCTTGTCCCTCTTCTCTCCCTTCGTTCTCCTTCTGAAATTGCTCGAAATGGCCGAGCAAAATGCCCGAAATGGCCGGGCAAAATGACCGAAATGCCCAAACGCACCGTCTTGCGAACGCAGCGCCTCGAGTACCATTCGAGTGCACTTCGAGTGGGAGGTTCTATTTTTTGCGCCCCATTGGCGCTTGAGTGCTACTCTCGCGCGGGTCAAGCCCGCATTGAGCCCGCAGCAAACCTACTTCACGTTTTCGCCATCCAGGACCTATTTTGACCCTTTCAACTCAATTTTTCGCATCCTTGGACCCTAATTTTGATTATATAACCTTAATAAGTTATGATTATCATAATTTGAAGTCCAGAATCTGATTTACGAATTAATGTTTCTTTGTTTACAACTTCAGTTCTCGATTTACCAATTTCAGATGTTTGGGCTTTTCGATCCGATTCCTCCCATACCCCTTGACCTTAATTTACCTATTTTATGTTGATTACTTATCTTTTGTCATATTTTGGGAACCAATACCCTTATGAAGCCCACCTTTCTCCTAATTATTATGTTTTTGGAAGCTCGAGTCAATATAGATCTCATGCATAACATAGATATAGAAGGTTCTAGAAATTGTCAGAGAACTAGAGCACATACAGAAAGCATGAGAAAATCAGGCTTCAGAAATCATAATTTATGCTTTCATGTAGAACATATGTGCAGATGAAGAAAAACACGTGCCATAATCATGAAGAAAGCATAATTTTCATATTTACAGGTCTCGGGTAGCATAAATCATGCTTTCAGGCTATAACATAAATATGGTCGGGCAGAAAACTATGTTAATATTAGATCAGAAGAACAAAAGCAATTCATTGAAATAGGAGTAAAGCATGATTCTATTTAAATAGGCAACAATTTCATAAAATAGTTCCAAATCTTACTTGTTTTCATTAGAAAACTCTAGTTAAATATCCTAGGGATCCAACTAGCGTACCCTACTAGTCGAGGCGGTGAATAATCGAAAATAGATTGTGTTTTTGCTACACAATCAAAATTCAGTATGAGCGACGGTATAGGGACCGATTGTATTTTAGGGCACACACTTCAAAAGCCAATGGAGGATTATTTGCCTCCAAGATCAAATGATTACTAGCCTCCACGGTAAACACCTGGAAGAAGGGCAGACCACATATAACTTCAAGGATGGAGTTATCCCCGATTACCACCATAATATCCTAAGCCATACCGGAGAACCTCATATGACCGTATATCAGTCTTGGATCCTAATTGACAAAATCAAAAACAGTTTTCCTATCATTTTCTTAGCTTATAACTCAGCAAGCTTTAGAAATCAGTAAAAATTTAACCATTAATCCTTCAGAATACTCTAAAAATTTACAAAAAATTAACAGTATGGTTCTGTGTAAATTTCTCAATTATAAATCATAACATTAACACTACTCTTTTACAAATTAACTATCACATATCAGAAATTATGGATTTTAAACATTAAATTCCTTCATTTTCATGCTTAGGGTTTTGATAAATATTTTGGATATAAAATGGATACCAAACACGTGTAAATATAAAATATATCCAGTTAATTTATAGTAAACATACAGAACCATGGATTTAAAACACCAAATCCTTAATTTTCGTATCTAAGGTTTCGGTCAAGCTTTCAGACATAAAACGAATACCAAACACGTGCATTTATATGAAATCAAAGCCAGATATTGCAGTATATACATGTAAACATGAAATCTGTTTGATTAATTTATAGAAACAGGCTTTATTTATATAAGACATGGAGAAACATACTTTTAGAGAATAAATACAGTTGCAGAGATATGAAAACACTGTAAAAACGGTATATAACGTTCGGAGTACACTTGCTTGAGCTCGATCTACTGTTATTCTTGCTCGGATTGGAGCGAAACGAGTGGATTCCTCTTCTCCTCCTTGCCTTTCCCTCTTCTTCCCCTTCGTTCTCTGTTGGAGCGTCACGAAAATGGGTGAAGAAAACGCATGTCCCTTTTTATAATCGTCAGGGCATTCGAGCGCGCTTCGAGCACTCCCTTTTGCAATTTAGCGCTTGATGGGGCGCTCGAGCGCCCTTCTTGTACACTACTCCGCTCTCGCCTTGCCTCGAGCGGCCATTAGGCAGTTGCCTTCATAAAATGACGCTTAAGCACCGCTGGAGCGCCCGTCAAGCGCACTTCCAGTTTTTGTCCATTTCAGCTCATTTTGCTTCGGTATCAAAATTTTCACTATACTTAAACCCAAACATAATTTTCATTTACATAATTATTCCATAATCATTGTGTTCCAGAATCGGGATCTCACACTCTCCCTCACTTACAGAAATTTTGTTCTCAAGATTTTATAATCCTCAAATTTTCAAAGATTAAGGAACTTCGTTAACGTCTCCAGATTTTATCCAGATTATGGTGATTATCCTAGAATACCTTAATCGTCCAAACTGTTCAGACATTTAATACCTGATTCGCTCTATACTCACCTAAATCTATTAAATTTGAAGACAACCCAAATTCATTAACTACTTTTCTAATGTGGTTCAAAACTATAAATAGGCAAAAATTTCTTATTTCAACTTATGTTAGACCTCAAAAGTAATTATCCCTTTTTGAGTCTGAAATCGGATATCGAATTATGCAGACTCGCCAAAATTCCGCTGTACTTTCTGATCAATTTTCTAACTATAGACCATCCGATTGCAATTTACCCTCTAATCCAATTTAACTCGACATCCACGATTTTTCAATGAATTTAACTAAAAAATTTTTTCAATACCTTAGTTTACAATTAGATCCCAAATCAGAACGCCTTATATTCTCATAGATTCATTGGTATGTCATTAAACCGAAATTTCTTTAAAATACATAACCCATGTTAAATACTTGATAAACGAATCCTGAAACATCCGTATCATGTAAACAATCCCCACAAGTCCTCGATTTATAATTGATTTAAAAATTCCAGTCGTAATAATCACTCGGAAATCTATATTACTCTAGGTGATAGCCCCCAAACTCCCAAATTCACGCACTTAGCAATCTTAGGGTCTTGTTGGCACATCAATAGGCCATTTGATTCCATTCAAACGTGTTACCATAATTCAGGATGGGTGGCTCATCCTAACTATCTTGAAGCAAAATCATGAGGACTCCCGGATCTATGATTTCATATCTTTAATGCTTCGGATACAATTCTCTGATCAATTATATGGTCATGCTTTTTCATCATTTCTGACTTAGCCTATTGTCCAAAATCTGTCAGATCAACTTAGCTAAGATTTCATCATAAATTTAAGATTACAAGTAAACCTTGAATGCAAAACACTTTACATTCTTATTTTTTTTTGGTTAAGATGTCCCCAAACTAATACCCTCCTAACCCTTAAATCACCATGAAATCAGAAACTATAATTATAACAGTCTCCAAGAAGTTAACATCAAACTTAGATTATCAACTAATTCTCAAAACTTAATCAGTAGCTCACAACCTCAAGGATTTCTCACTTCAAAATTTTATAACTCTAATACTTTGAACATGGTTCTGTCTTTAAATTCTAGAATATAACACTTGATTATCCTAACACTCTTTGCTAATATCATCTGCCAGTACAAAGGTCCCTTATTCTTAAAGACATTGGGTTCATCCTTGAGATCCTCAAATACGTTTACCCACTCATAATATCACATGATCATCTTTCCTCAATGGCGCAACCATATACTTTCAAAATTATTCGACAAAAAATTAGTTCTGGAGATAAGGCCTATAATTTCTTTAAATGGAAACCTCAATCATTTTCTCTAACTCATAGTGGAGTAACGCTGATTATAGACTCCTCTGCCACTTACTCCAACAATAATCTATTCCCAAGACAGAAAATATAATCTGCAAGTGTCCTCAAAATGTCTGATTACATATTTCATTTCTTTTTTATGTTATATTTCCTTAATCTTCAAATTCGTGGAACAACCTGAAAATTTCCTTAAATAAAAACCTCATCAATTAATTTTAATTATGAGCAGGCCAATTTCAATCGCAGACTCCTTTCTTAAGGGTATTGCATCCTACCATAATACATCAGACCCATCAAGGGTCAAACCCATGCAAGCAGCCGACAACTTTACTCCAAATTCTTCAAAGATTACCCATACAAATCTCATCGACTTGTTTTTGACTATCTCATAAACTCCTCCCCCACTTGGTCAAGGCTAATCACCTAAATTTCAGTCAATTATCACTTTTTATTTTCTCAATTTTAAATCGTGCTATCGAAAATATCATCTATGACAGACCGTATATTCTACTAAAAATTCGACAAAGTTTCCTTGTAATACGGTCGTCAAATTATACAAAAGATATAAGATCCCCAAAGATATCCATTATTACTGATCTCCGATAGTTAGCAACAATCTTAACACATTTCTACACAGAAACCCAATACCACAAGTTTCATAAGTATTCCCACAACACATAACCATTGAACAATAATGTATATATGACATAATTTATAGGAAATTGAGAGCATACATGAATCTCAAATAAAGCGGGAATCAACTTTCCATGAAAAGAATACATTTTTCCACTTTTGACGATGTCTTAGCATCCTAGACTATCACTGCAAAAGATTTCGCTGAAACTGCAGACTTCTTTACTCTCGATTTCTTTAGTAGTGGGCAGTTTTTAACCAGGTAGCCATGTTGTACACACCTAAAATAGGCCTTTGTCTGATTTTTAGTAACTCCCTTTTCTGTCATAGCTGTCTTTGCCATTTTAGAAGGCCTTGAGGATTCTGCATTTGTTTCCACGCTACAACTTACTTGGCTAACTGCCCAAGCCACCAGCCACGACTTCTTCTCAACATTTCCTAAAACCAGTCAACCCTTAACCTCATTTTGACGTCGGTCAACATTTCACCCCCAACTTTCCTCTCAACAATTACATAATTCCGGTCAACTTAACTTCCCCGACTTGCCTTCTATTCTTATAATTGCTATTACTTTCGGTCAACCAACATTGACCGGATAAGTACCCTTTACATTTTCGGTCAACTGGCGTTAATCGGATAAACTTTCTTTCACATTTTTGATCAACTTGCGTTGATCGGTTACGTTTCCCTCGCATCTTCCGGTCAACAGGCGTTGATTAGATCATGTTTTCTTTCACCTTTTTGCCATTCTCTTGACACAAAAGAATTTGGTCCTTATATTTTCGATGATAGGAGTTTCCAAAGATTTGGTACTTTACACTACAGGAGCATTAGTCAAATCGAACGGCATAACCAGGAATTCATAATGGCCATATCTCGACTGAAAAGCAGTTTTTGGCACATCCTATTGTTTAATCCGCAACTGATGATATTCAAACCGAAGATTGATTTTGGAAAATACCTGAATGCCTTGCAATTGATCAAATAAATTGTTGATATGCGGCTGTGGGTATTTATTCTTGATCATAATTTTATTCAACTCACGATAATCGAAATATAAACACGAGGTCCCATCCTTCTTCTTGACGAATAAAATCGGTGCGCCCCAGGGAGACATACTTGGTCTAATAAAGCCCTTCTCTAATAACTCCATCAATTGCTGCTTGAGTTCCTTCAGTTCAGTAGGTGCCATTCTATATAGTGCCTTAGAAATGGGACCAAATCCGGGTATAAGTTCAATCTCAAATTCAATCTCCCGATGTGGTGGAAGCCAGGCAACTCCTCCGGGAAAACTTCAATAAAGTCGTGCACCTCCAAAAAGTGACTCGCCTGCACGTCATGGCTCCCAATAGAATAGACATAAGAAAGATAAGCTTGACACCCATTTTGGATGAGATGTTGAACATGAAGGGCTAAAATTAGAATAGGCATTTTCTGACACCTTTCCCCTTGAATAAATAATGCCTCACGCCCCGAGATAGAAAAATGGACCTACTTATGAAACCAGTCTATGCTGGCATGGTTACTTGTCAACCAACCCATGCCAAATATGACATCGAAATCCTCCTTCTCAAGTAAGATCAAATCTACAGGCAAGAGAAGCTCATCCACTCGAATCATACACCTTGGGTACAAGATATGGGTCTCCAAAAGAGAACCTGTAGGTGTCGATATAAGAAGAGAATAATCAAGGATATTCGGGGATGACTTCAGATGGCAAGCAAATTAAGCAGAAAAGAAAGAGTGCGTGGATCCCAAATCAAATAAAATATGTACTGAAATGTCACAGACAGGGATAATACCTTCTATAACATGAGGAGCCGCCTCCACCTCCTGGATAGATACAGCAAAAGTTTTGCCTTGCACCATAGGCTTCTTTAATTCTAGCTTTGGATAAGGCAATTTTTGATCAGGTGGTCCTTCTGTCCACAATTGAAACATACCCCAGATGACTTGAAGCAGGGGTTTCTAGGGTGCACTTTCCCGCACTGAGAGTAAGCGGGCTTTGATGATTGCTACTGTGGCACAGATGGAACAATCGCATTGCTCTTTCCTTTGTTGGACATCTTTGCTCTCTTTGCCCTTGATCTCGACTCCATGCTCTGGCCTCCTCAGTGTGCTCTTTTCTTGAAGTACACCTCCTTCTCAAGCTGCTTTTTGTGAATAAGGGTACGGTTAAGTATCTTTCCATAGGTTCGCAGCTTCATCATTGATAGTTGCTTTCGGATTTCGTCTCGTAGACCTTGCTGAAACTTCCTTGGCTTTCTCGCACCATGCTCCACTAGATATGGAGCATAGCAGGATAACTCAGTGAACTTAGCATCAAATTCCACCACAGTTTGATTTCCTTGCCTCAAGCACGTGAATTCCTCCTCTTTCTGCTTACAAAGGCTGGTGAGAAAGTATTCTCCATGAAGGAGTCCTCAAACATGTCCCAGGTGATCTCGGCCTTGGGCATGCCAAAAACTCATTTTTCCATCTCGCACAAGTGGTTCGCCTCTCCTTCAAGCTGATAGGATGAGAACAAGACCTTGTCCCCATTGGGATGCCGGATCATAAAAAATACTTTTTGAGTCTGCGGATCTAGACATCCGCCTTGATCAGGACTGGCTCTCCCATAAACTCGGGCACCCACTCATTGTTGAATTTGTCAGAAGCGGATGGCCCTTGATTTTCTAGTGCGGGAGCTAGGGCTGCAGTAGGTGCCATATTTGGTTGCACCATGGACTCCATAACCTTTGTCATACGCTCCATTAGATTGAAATATTCTGCCTCTCGGTCTGTCTGATTAGGCCGAGTGTATTTTCTTCGGTTATCCATTCTAGGATTCCTATTATTCAAGTATAAATAAACAGCTCAGAGCCTAAAATCTAAGCCAAAAATACTATATTAAAAGTTCTCAAAGTATAAATCCTAAACTTCCACATCAAAATCGATCAACCTACGGTATCCCTTGAAAATATTCTCTAATACCACAACTGTCATGTCCTACGTTCTTATTTATTTAGTTTATTATTATTATCATATTAATGTGGTAAGTTTACTAATCAAGTACAGAATCCTATTCACGAATGATGCCTACTAAATTTTAAAATCATCATAAAATAAATTGCGAAAGCATAAAGGATAACTAACACATTTGCGAAAATATAAATATCAACAAACATTATACATTCTCCGAAAAATTTAAAATTATAATTTATACATCATTCGAGACTACAAAATCCCAACTACAGACACACACTAAAATTTTGTTCTTTATTCTTATTTGTCAGGTATGAACTTGTACGAGGTATTTGGAGAGTGAGAAAAATAGTAAAAAAGTGAGCCAAGTACTCAGCAAAAATACAATAATCAAGGACATGTACATTTTACTTGAAAATAAATCATAATAGAGGAGTAGGAATCATGATACATGTAAAAATACATATATATTTTTAGATGTCTTTTCGTGATGCATTCGACTTTCTTTTTTTTTCCTTTTCTTGTACATTTATTTCTTCTTACTTACCAGCACTTGTTACCTTTCTTAACTTGATGAACTAGGGTTAGTAAGCCTTACCAGTTAACGGAGCGTTTATCGATGTTTAGATTGTGTTCAATTCACAGAATAAAAGGCCTTATCTTCCTTATTTACATCCCAAAAAAAGGATAGTACTACCTATTGTCTCATGGTAGACGGGGCCAAAATCACAAAGTAATACTTATTTAGATAATGATCTACACTAAAATATCCTAAGGTACGCTAGGGTATACCATTCATTGAAATAAATCCTTAACTCAATTTCTTTACTTCTTAAAATTTTATAGTTGAAGTCGTTATTCATAATTCTACTTCTTTTTCTTAATCTTCTTGTCTCTGAGAAAATTTATATTTTCTTGGAATCATATTAGTTTCCACTCATGCATAAACTTGGTATATATACATAGCAAAAATCATATCATTGGATATCATAAAAAAATCAAGCCATATAAATTTTCTAAGTGCCAGAATAAATTTTTATAGGTGACATATTAAGTGGCTTCTGGTCCATTAACCTTTAATTTTACCATTTTTTCAACCCATTTGGTTCCTTTTTAATTTTCTTAATCGGTTTATTCAAATAGTCGATGGATTGGTTTGTCCCTTTTTATGAAATTCTTTCTATTTTATCATATAGAGCAATTTACTATATATTAAAAATGGGTTATCCGATTCACCTAAATAAAAGCACATGCTTGAACTGGTCCACTCTTTCCAACCAAGAACTAAGAGTTGAATTGCTTTGCTGAAACAAGTTCTCAACCATGTTTCAACAATCGATTCACCCCATAATTAACCGGTCCTCTTGATATTTAGTTAATTTACTATCTTAACATACAGTATATGATCGGTTCATCCATGAAATGTTGGCCGGTTCACTCAGATTTGGCAGAAATGTCAACTGGGTGCTGCGGCCAGTTCACTGGCAAGCTCCGGTTTTCTGACCGATTTAGTGGGCAAATCACCACAAAAAATTACTTTCCATACATTTTCAAAATCAGCACAAAATTTTAGACCGACTCATATAAATTTTCCATTTTTATTCTTACCTAGTTGAAAGTTATGCATTGATTTCTCATGCATAACTTTATTTCTAGCCGATTCAGTAACACTTTCTTTTCTTGAGGTTGGACCGGTCAGATTTTACAAGATAAATTTATACCAATTTTTTGACATATTGCAGGTTCATTGAAGTGTCATACTTAATTTTTGTGAAACTAGAATCAGCCTAAAACTTGGTGAAAATAGCATCCCAAGTCAACACCAGTAGTTGCTTTATTTTCAGCCAATTAAAGCTGCCAATCTAGTTGTTTCAATCAAACCAGAAGGTTTTATGAAGAATTATTTTTTCATAAAAATATGGTGATTTAGCCAACATCTTAAAGTATATACAGTAAAATTTTCATTGTATGAATTGACTAAATAAAGTATACAAAAATTTTGACATCAGTAAGGTTCAGCAAAGTTCAGTAACAGAACTACAATATGGCATGTTTCTGAACTTTTTCAATTTTAGCATGGATTTAGTGGGAATTTTAGTATTAGAAAAACAATACTTGAAGATAACATCAAGAATTAAACAACAAATCAATGAAGGAGAGGTGTTCTTGCTTGATTTAATGAAAAATAATTTTTGAAGTTCTTCACCAAAATTGCCGGCTCCTTTTTATTGGTTCAGCACAACTGGTTTACTCTCTCTCTTTTCTCCCTTCTCTCTCTCCATTCTTTTCCAATTCTTTTTGTGGAATTATAGATATACTAGTCCCCTAAAATGATGAGTCATTGATTTTTTTTTTTTTTTGTTTTTTTTGTTTTTGGTGTTGTCACATGCCTCATAAGGTGGTAATTTCCTAACTACCCAAGAATGACTCACCACTTGCTTGGAGGTGAGTTGTTGGTTCCTCATTAAGCCACTTGTTGGAACTCTATTGGTGGTTATTTAGATACATGTTAAGTCTCCTTGAGTACCATGTGTCTCACCAATTTTTGTCATGCAAAATTATTTTCCCTTGTTATTTAATCTTAGTGCCAACGTGGAGTGTGTGTGTGTGAGGGTTGCCGTGTCTTCCTTCTCCCCTTTGCCCCACTAAGCCTTTCTTCTTCCAATATTTTTCTGAGTGTTGAAGTTTGAAAAGATGACATGTGTTCCTCAATAACCAATAAAATTTTAATTGTTAAGGATGTATTAAAATTAACATAATTTATTAACGTGTTACCCGGCCCATTAATTTATACTTCCTCTAATTTTATATAAGTGTATAAAATTTTATTTAGCTACTTTCGGGTCTTTTTAAATATTAATTTTGATTGTAAATTTTAGCAGGTTGCTGTTCGAAATATTTGACAGCTTCCAAGCTAGTTTCGGGTCCATCGGAAATTTAATTTAATCAACCAAAACATGCCCGATTACAAACTGAGTCTAGCAATTATATTCCTAAAATGATGAGGCCTCTCAGATAAAATTAAAATTTTTGAACTCATATTGCAATAATCGGAGTGAATTTTTATTGATGAAATCTATTCCTTACATACGGTATCATAGATTATAAAACCTACGAAATCATAGTGTAGTCTACAATCATTTGACATCTATTCCGTATTTGATGATTTTTGGTCTATATTTAATGAATTGATATTTATAGTTATGTAGCCAATGTATTATGTTATATCAAGGGATATTAGCACGAGTAATGATGGGTTTGATATCTATAGAGAGTTGACAGTTCTGTATTCAAAGAGTTGAGGATTCTCTAAGGCTAATTCATATATAATGAATTAGAAATTCTCTTATATTAGCACCTATATTGATAATTAAGAATTCTCATATAGGATTTGATTGATAAGTTTACAAACCCATGGTGGCAAATTTTCAAGAAACAATAAATTTGGTTGCATGTTAAATAAATTTGTCAGTATTAGTTACCTCATAATAGTTACAAGTCGTTGGGGTAAAATAAGATCCAATGAGGAAAAATTGCTATAATTCTTCCTAAATAGCTGTGAGTTCTCTCTTTCAGTAGAGACCTCTATTGTGATGGTTTAGTAGGACTTATGTTATTATTAAGATCCACATTGTGCGATTCTATTATCCATGATGTTTAGGTTTAGAGGAACCCATTGATTTGGTGTCTTCATAGATACTCTTGAGTTGCTATTACGATAAGTAGTTAAGTTTCGGATGGAGTAATCCTTAGTCGTTCGTCCTTGTTATTACTTTTGCATGCATTGATATTATGCATTTGAAACGATTATTGTTCATATAATATTATTAATTATATCACCTACTAGGCATTTGACTTACCATTATATTTTCTTGACTCTAGATTAGTATTGGATGAATAAAACTAGCCGGTGATCAGGTTTAGTCGGATTGCTTGCATGATGAGGCTCTTGGAACTTAGATATCCTAATGTGTTAGTGATTATTTACTTCTTAGACATTCCTAGCATTGAGAAATTTTTCTCAGAGGTTATGTCCTCATTATTGATGGTGATGTATAATAAAATTTATTATTTTACTATTAGTTTTTGAAGAGTATTTATGATTATTATTGATATTTCATTTGTGAGGTTATTTATGATGATAATTTATATATTTTTTTAAGTCAACATAACGGTTCGGGTTTGTGATCATTGGTTAGGTCTGAGTCAACACATTATATGATTGATAAAATGTTTAAAAGTCAGCATTACAATTTAAAACAACGCAATTGACCAGATTCAAGTCGGCATAATCCTCCTGTCAAAGAACAGTCTGACAAACTACAAAATAGTTAGTGCTTGGCTGTAACATCCCAAATTTTTTTATCCATAATAAATTGGGATTAATTATTATTTTTGGTAATTTGGATATGAAAAAATTAATTAAATATTATAAAATTTTAGAGAATATTTTTATTTATTGGGCTAGTGCCTAAAGTGCACTTGTTCGATCGCCCGAATATTAATTTGGACTTATGAACTGTTATTCGGAACAAAGAATTAATGAAATTATGAACGTTCTCCGGTAGAATGGGAACGAATGAATTATGAATATGGATACGAATACGAATACGAAACATTCTTTAATAGAGTGGGAACGAAGGAAATATGTACTTAAGAGCATAGTTTCCTAAAAAAATGTGAAACTTGGACGGAGGATTAGGGATAATAAATTTTGACATGCCATAATAGCACGGGGGAAGCTCAAGGATTACTCTGCTATGTATCCTAACTACGTTTAGTGGGTGATATTCTTTAACATACTTTAATATATTATAGTGTAAAGTAGTTTGTTTGTATAGATTCCATTTGCAGTAATGGATTATAGCATCGTCTATAAGGTTGATATGTAGACGACCTGCCTCTGAGTCGAAAACAGGAGGAGATAGACTTTTGATTGTATAGGTGCACACAATCTGGGTAACGACTGACTACTCCTTTAGTCAGTAAGGCTTATTGGCTCCTACCCCTCAAAGAAATAAGTTCAGTAATGAATTAATAATTAAGAAAATGACAATGAAAAAAACCAAAGAAATATGGAATGAATCATGACAACATTCTCTTTAATTTAGTCTCATATGCATCGCTGTCCTTCGTCTATGCATTATTATGTTTTGAATATGAAATTATGCTTATCTTTTAATATATCGTTACGTTTGAATATGAATCTGTATGTTCCTCAATATTTTTATATGCCTTACTGAGTTTTTAACTTACTCTTGCTATTTTTCTCCCTCCAGATGAGCATGAGCTACACCCGTTGAGGTAGGGTAGAAGATTTGAGTCGGCTAGACTCGAAGGCGATGAAGTTGACCTTGTGGACTTAGTTTTGCAGCCTTGGGATTTCTAATAGAATATTTTGTATTTCTGATAAATTTTGTTCGTAGATGTTGCATATGATGATGCTGATGATAAAGAATGTCCATAGTATGGTTTCCACTGTATTGATGAATCTATATTGCTTCCACAAGTACTCACGGTTATTTTGGATACCTAGTTGTATCTATTCTGAGCCAACATCGTACCGGAGTTACTATGTTAGTGCCACGTTAAATTTTGTGGCGTTTGGATCCTATGTGTTGTTAATGGATGTGTTGTAGTAGATTTTGTGGATAATTTGGTAGAAAATATGGGACATCACATTGGCCTTCAAAATTTCAAGGAGTTAGACCGAACATATACTAGTAAGAAGACTAAATTAGTTAAAATTAAGGAAGCACACACTGTCAGTTAGATTACGTCAACCATGACACAAATGTATTCTGAGAAGGACAATATTTACAATCCAACGTTTGCAAGAAGGCCACTACATTCATGATCCTCCTATTAACGAGTTGAACCTCAAGTTTATGGAAACGTGGCATAATGGGCATGAATGAGCCAAGTGAACTATCACTTTCATTCCATGGGAATTACTAAAATATTTCACTATGAAAAAACGCAGGAGGATGATCTAAATGTAGCTTGGAAGAGACACCCCTTCTTAGGGAAGGAAAAGCTACTTATCATTTAGAGTAGTAAACCTTGAGAAGTGAGAAACAGAATGTAGTTACTAAACCAGATGATGATAGATTATCCCACTAGGCTGTAATTTTATTACGCGAGGAGAACAATAAAATTATCTTCAAGAATTTCTGTAACTACATACTCACATAATTCAAAATGGCATATTCTGTCTTAGACTAATTAACTCTCATAGAGTTCATCAGTTAAAGTACTTGTTCTGTAATATGTTTACATATTTAAAAATGTTAGGAGTTTGTCTTCTCAATAACTCATGCCCCCACCATAAACAAAATTCCTTTTAAGCATGAAGCATTGTCCTCAATGAGCTTATTTTCTATCATTCCTTTCTTACTATCTAGTTTGACTAGAACATTAGATGATAAACCAGATAATAGATTTCATATCTCTGAACTCCTATTTACTTTGTTGGATGCAAATATAAATTACAATGTGATGGAACCGGAAAGAAAAAACTCTTTTGAATTGAATCTTAATTTATATTAGGCATATTTAATTAATACTGTGGGTACGGTCATAAGTGGGCCAGCCCAGAGATTAGGTTCAAATATGAAGGAAGGGCCAAGAGGATAGCGACCCACTATGTGGCCACACGGCTAGGGTTGTTCTGTAGGAACACCTCCAGCTCACCAACCGGTAAGGGTGCAGCGAAGACTTGCCATAATCACCCCAGACAACTCAACAGATATCCTTTGAATATCACCCAGTATTGCATATCTCCCCAAGATGGTAGTTACTTCCTAGAGAATATTCTGTTCAAGATTGCGCACCACTGAGGATGGCAATTTTGACTCAACAAATCATTCCCAAGAAGGCAACCCTCCAGTGGAGATCTCCAGAATATCCTAATATAGGAAGGAGTAACCGGTCGACAGCAACGATTACCATAGTAAGTGCTCGCGATCTTCGGGACAGCCCAGCGCATCCATGTAGGCAGCTGTCACCAGCTAAGAGACACAAAACTGTCTCCATCAACTATAAATACTGCTTCACCCTTACAAGAAGGGTAAGCAACTCTACCTCCTCAAACCCCCCAACGAAAGTGAACTTATGCACTCGAGCACCCCTCAAAGAGTAAAGGAGCCCCTCTTTCCCAAGGCTACTCAAACCCATGAGTGCATGCCTCACTCACCATGCCACTCCTTTGCAATCGAATCTCTCCCTCTCTCCAAGCTACACCCAACAGTGCATGCCATCTCACCCTCTAGGTCACTTCCAATCGAGCGCATCTCTTTCCTTAAGCTACTCTTAGTCAAGGGCACCTCCAAGCTGTTCCATATCAAGCACAACCATTGGAACTCAATTCTCCAGTCCACACTCAATCCCCATTTTCTCGTGTATTCACGCATTATCTTAACATCCTCACATCTTTCCTTTCTTACGAAAGGATGTCTGACTTAAGTATCGGTGTGACGTACCACATCCTAAATTCTGTCATTACCATAACCGACTCAAAAATAAATACACAACGAGTTGATATTCAAGGACCCAAAAGCCTTGCCACCACAATGGTGGCACCAACATCAACCCAAATACACAACAACATTGGATCATGTTAAAGGAAGAATGCCTGCCAAAGTTTGAAAATAATACATGACAAAAATCTGTGAAAGTAGTTTATTCATAAGGTCAGCTGAACACATCTATAAATTTTGACATCATCAACTGGCATAATATCATCAGTTCTGCTGGCCTAGAAATCAGATTATTTACAGCCAAAAACCACAAACCAAATACATACAAAAGCTATCCAAGGTTAACATGACATACAACCAACACCGGACAACGCAATACAACACCTTAGGCCTCTAACCAATTTTCAGAAACCAAATTACATTACAAACTATGGCCTAGAATTGAAATTGACTACATTACAATTATTAAATACATTAATATCGTCCAAAAATATAAACCAATAGAAGTCATTCATTGGCACATATATTAAAGCTTCTCGGCCTTCATTCCTGCTCATCCCGCAAACATCCGTGCTTCACATCTGAAGGGTTAGTAAACATTAAGAGAGTAAGTCGAATACTCAATAGGACACAATTTTATACAAGGGATATACATATTTTAACTTAAACACACAACAGAAGGAATAAAAATTGTTGTCATGTGCAGAGGCATAAAATTTGTGATGAGAACTTACATGATGCATTTTCAGTTTCTTATTTTATTCTAAATCAATAAATTTTACTTTTGTTTAGGGACCATGGCCGGTAAGCTTTACCAATAAAAGGGGAGAACTATTGAAGACTGAGTTGTGCATGTTCCCACACAACCAAAGGCCATACGCTCATATTCAAGACCCAGAGGTGGTTTATCTACAAATCACCCAATAGATGGGGCTAAATGTCACTTCTTAACCCCATGGTTATGTAGGGTCAAAAATCATTATTTCATTGCAATATAGTAAGACGTGCCAAAGAATACTACCTACTAAAATAATCCTTGGTCTAACTTCTTAATTCTTGTGAAAACTCTACACTTTCTTTATTCTTAATGTTCTCACTCCTAAATAACAAAATCATAATTTTTGACATACTGTGGAGTTTCCTCCCATAATTCATACTCATATCTTAATAAAAACTTAATCATACATCAATTGTAAGTTTAAAATTCTTAAAACTCAAAATTCAACACTTAAAGTAGAAATTCAGCATGAGGCGTAGCTTTAGCATAAATGTTAGAATTTTAGATTTTAAGTGACAACATATATATATTTTTCAGCTTTCATAAAACATACACTTGATAAATTAGAGCCTTTCTAAGTTACAACATGAATTTAAACCATAGATTTTAGCAAAAATTCAGAAAACACAGCAAAATCAGCAAACATGACATTTTCTACAACATTAGCTTTAATACTTCATAAGCAGGGCTTAATTTTTTGAATTGTTAAAATATACAACTTAGATTACAAGCCTAAAACATATATATTGTGAACTTTAAAGTATACGTGAACTACTATACGAATTTGAGGCATGAACAATTCAAAAATCAGCAATAGTGTAGAAAATAGTATAGAAATTCAACTCATTAGTTTACTCAACAGATTACTTAAGCATGCAAAGCATGTTTATGTAGAATTTGGTGCATGCAGAGGGTTAAATCAAAATTTCTGGGCAAGCAAGGGCTTATGCACAAAATTTATGCATTGAAGAGCATCATAACTTAAAATCAAAACATGCATAGAATTATAGCATAAAATTCTGCACATATATTGATTATAATTGACTTAAGCATGAAACCTCATCAAGTGCCTCTACAAAATCATGAAATATGGACATGTATGCTTAATATACTCATATAAAATTCAAACTCTTGACTTGGACAAACATTTGAACAAAAATCCTCAGTAGGAATGGCAAAGAATAGCAACAAGAGAAGAAAAATTTGAAGTACACTTATCTTGACTTGGATTTACTCAAATCCTAACTTGAATCACTTAAAATTCAAGCTTCTTGGCTTTCTCTTCCTTCCTCTCTCTCTTCTCCTTGTCTCTCTCTCTAACTTTGAAAATCGCAACCGAAATAACAGAAATAAGTGCCGGGTTCTTATTTATAAAAGAGTGGCACTTGAGCGCCACTCGATGAGTTTCAAGCGCCGTAATTCTGGATCCGGCACTCAAGCACAGATTAGGTTCTCTTCAGTCACAGGGTCTCTATTTTCTAGGATTGAGTGCACTTCAAGCGCATGATCTCTATTTTCTGGGCTTGAGCACGTTTCAGGCCTACTTAGGCTCAGGCCAAATTCGGGCATGCATTAGACTCAGATTCTGTCAGTCCAATTTGACTCTTTTAATCCAAAATTTTTTCTCATCCTTAGACCTTAATTTTGATTATATTAATTTAATTAATCATGATTATAATAAATTGGAAGATTCGATCCTTACAATCCTCCCCTCATTATAAAAATTTATTCTTCAAAATTTAACAGTAATTACATACCTTATTGGTCAAATAAGTGCAGGTATTTTTCTTGAATTTCATCTTCCCACCCCCAAATGGCCTTTTCATACGAGTTATTCCTCCATAAGACCATGACCAATGGTATAGACTTCATCCGAGGCACCTGATCTCGGTGACCCAATAACTGAATTGGTTCCTCAATGTACATTAGATTTTCATTAATTCTCAATAGTTCATACTCAATAATATGCGTTCGATCATAAACATGCTGTAACGGCCCAAATTCCAGAACATAGAAAATTTTAGTTTTTATAATCCAGTCAATGCAAGTTGACCGAAAAAAGGTAATAAGAAAAGTAAATCGGCCTTAAAATAAAATCAAGTTCGACCCTTGCATGATGAAAAGAGGTCCGAATTTTCTCGATGAAAATCGAGTCTGGCTTTTACTTAATGAAAATCAAGTCTGGCCTAGTGAGAAGAAAACCGGCTCCTTGATGATGAAATCCAAATCGGCTTAGAAGTGAATTGCCAAATCGGCCGTAAGGTATGAGGTTGAAACCGGCCTTGAAGAGTGCATTGTGTGTTAAGTGAGGCCGAATTAACTTTGTATGTTGAGGCCGGAGTAGATTATTGATTCAAGAAGAAGAAGAAAGGCCAAAGTTGATGTTGATGAAGGAGCCAGAGTGATGATGTTGGTGAAGCCAAAGTGTGAATGCTGGATTAATATTAAAGGTAAGTAAAATCTGGTCAACACCAGTTGACCGGAATGTGTAAAGGGAGCAACTAAATCCATTGACCGGAAGCCGTAATCCGGTCAACGTAAAATGTTGACCGGAAGCCGTAATCCGGTAAATGTAAAATGTTGCCCGAAAGAGGTAAGGCGTGAGAAAGGCGTAATCTGGTCAACGTAAAATGTTGACCAGATGGCATGATCCGGACAACGTAAGAGTTGGCCAGAAAACGGGAAAGGAAGGAAGGATGGGAAAAGAGGAAAATAATCCTGTCAACGCCAGTAGTTGATCGGAATGCTTTTAAAGAAGAAGCATGAATCCGGTTAGGACAGTCGCCAGAAAATTTATGAGAATTAATTAGAAATTAATACGGAACTCATTGGGGAATATATAACTGTGAATAAGAAACTTTTCCCCTGCCAATCATTAATAAGCCATCAATGAGAAACGTATCCCCTGAACTGCTAATCATTAATAAGCCATCAATGAGAAACGTATCCCCTGAACTGCCAATCACTAATAACGGTAACCAGGCCAAGGCCTATAAATAGAATTAGAAGAAATGAGAAAGAGGCACGCAATAGAATTCTAAGTAAAAGAAGACCAAGGAATTCAAGGCAAGGTAGAAGAAAAGTAGAAGAAATCCAGGCAAGAGTACTCACCCCTATTTTCAAGTTCATGATTATGCATGATTTCTACACTAGTATATCTGATATTATATGAACTTATATGATATTCTATTCCTTCTATATCTGATGCTTGAAGTATGATTATTGTTCAATAATTGCATGTTTAAGGAAAAGACTTTATGATGTTTGGTTTTGTTCTGCTGGAAGAATGATTTTCTATCGATTTAAATGAATTGTGATAATTGTATCATTAAAGAAAATAACTCCGTCCAAAGAACTCCGGTCTTTTTATGAATAAAGTACTCCATCCTCTTTTGAAAAGTACTCCGGTTTTGAAGAAGAGGAACTCCGGCCTTTACGTCTTTAAAGAAGCACTCCGTCTTTAAGAAGCACTCCGTCCTTTTGTTTTGAAATGAACTTCGGCCTTGACAAAAGAGAATTCCAGCTTTTTACTCCGACTTTTCTACTCCGGCTTTTGATAACAACTCATGATACAAGAACTCCGGCCTTTAACAAAAGAACTTCGACTTTTGAAAGGAACTCCGGCTTTTGAACTTCGGTTTTAAGACAATGAAGAAAAGGCTTTTGGACTTCAATTATGTGAAGTTAAGGACAAAGAACAAGATTATATGAAAATACATGTAATACGGACAGTAAGTGGAACTCTACGACTTTCGACTTTTGATCTATGATTGATGGCCATTAACACGAACCAAGAACCGAGTTTCCATTAAGCTTGCTGTTAAAGATGGATGAAGGATATCGGAGTGACACTCGAGGATTGCCCCCTGGGCCACGGGAGCGGACTTTCTAGTGGCATAAGAACTATGGACTACAGCCCCGTATGCCGGGTTAAAGGCATTACCTCCCGCCCCGGGGAGCATAATGAGGGGATACGGCTTTAGGTTGTGGGGTTACACACAACCCGTCCTCGATGTTGTCCGCTCCCGTCCGGTCCCTAAAGATGATAAGAATTTTCAATAGTTTTATGAGTTTTTAGAAGACAAGATAATAAGGAAAAAGACTAAGGAAATTCCGAACTAAAGACATGATGATTTTCGTATGCTAAGCTATATTCGGTTATGTATATATGTTTATGTTTTCTGCATGTGAGTATTTTGCTGGGCTTTGTAACTCACCATTGTTATTTTCAGATGACGAAAGGCTCATGGAGGATGAAGTTGAGTAAGGCCTTATAAAGTGACTAGATGGCTTTGATGACCGAAGCTGATCAATGAAGAGCTTGTTTAATTATTTTGATATTTCGTGGAGACCTGTAAAACTATTCCGCTGTTATAAACTTATCAATGTTAGCATGTTTCTGTGTTATGAATAAAAGTTATAATTTTTAGTAAGCATCTCAAGGCAATTAGGTCCGGCTAACATTAGAGTTGGCCAGACAAGTTTGAAATCATACCGGTGGGCCAGCTTTATACAGTCCGGCCTCATGAGATCCTGTGTATGATTGAAAAAAAAATTTTTATGTCCATTTGTTATTTTATTTTAAGGCAAGAAGTATGGGCTGATGGCGGCTTTATGAAGTGGAATAAGGCCGGGCCATCACAGTTGGTATCAGAAAAAAAACTGAGATGCTTTAGGTCAATTTGGATCAACCCGGAAACTTAGGACATGATTAGTTACAGAAAAAGGGAGGGGTTGGTTTACTCATGCTCTTGACGGATTAGATTATGATAGCCACCTTTGGCTAGTTGACTGATGAAAATATTCTTTCAAAAATCAAGGTCATCGCTAAAGTCATGTCTAACAGAGGAAGGAGAACCGGACGGACTAACAACACTCCGGATAGGAAGGCAAGATACTTGAACCTACTAGACTGGATGGCTAAATTTATAGAAGCTTTGGCTCCACCAACTCCAGTGACCACCCCAATTTCGGTTCATTATGAGAGGTCGGTCTATGATCGTTTTACCAACGAGTGCATTCCTGAATTCTCAGGGAAGCCTGACCCGTTGAAGGTAGACATTTGGATCCAACGATTGAAGAAGGTGTTTGCGGTAATTAAGTGTCCTGCTGAAGACATAGTTCTCTATGCCACCCATAAGTTGACGGGTGAGGCCCACCACTGGTGGGAAATGCAGAAGAGAGTCTTCAATGTGTCAGATTGAGATATTAGTTGGGAAATATTTGAAGCAGCGTTTTTAGAGAAATATTTTCCTACTAATCTTTGTGGACAGAAGGAGGATGAATTCCTTCTTCTAAGGCAGGGTACTCGCTCTGTGGCAGAGTACGATGCAAAGTTTACAGAGTTATCTCGCTATACTCCTTATATGGTGGAAGACCAGGAGTGGAAAGTTAGGAGATTCTTTCAGGGACTAAGGGATGATATTAGGAGACATCTCTCAACTCTGACGTTGGCCACGTATGGAGAGGTGCTCGAGAAAGCTGTTATATATGAGAAGGAGCTGGAGAGAGGAGCCTTGCTTAGGCAAAGGAGTTTTAGTCAGACTTCAAGAGCTAGTGCTAGTGGAGGCCCTTCTAAGGAAGCGAGACCTTTGAGGTACAGTGGGGAGCAGAGCAAATATGTACAAATTTTTCGGACTCCGACTAGTAAAGCATGTGATCAATTCGGAAAATCACATGAAGGGAAGCCGAGCTATAAGAAGTTGGGGGTCTATTATAACTGTGGCCAGGCTAGACATATGATCAGGGATTGTCCACTCGCCAAACAAGTCCCAGGATTTAAGCCTCCTATTCCAGCTAAGGTGTTTGCTGTATCTGCAAAGGAGGCCGAAACCTCTACGGAGGTAATGGAAGGTACACTTTCTATTTGTGGCACTTCTAGTCATGTACTCTTCGACTCCGGATCCACCTAATCACTTCTAGTTGATAGTTTTCGGAGATCGGATGGGGATAATTGATGATCATGTCATTTGGGTTGATCATTGATGGGTCCGGTAAGTTATCGTGGAATGTAATGTCATTAAGAAACGTTAATGTTCTGTTACTCTCACATCATGGTAGGTGGATACCTTTGATTTTAAGTGGGGGAGAAGTTCGCGATTAGTATTACCCCATATGTAAGTCAGAATTAGTAATTAAAGTCTCAGCTTTAAGAACTTATAGCCTTGTCTTTAAAGATAGTCAGTACCTA